>BROG01000539.1:377500-482500 GCA_030159075.1 Atrina japonica
AAACTTTTGATAGCAAATAGTTCTCTTCATATTTAATTAATATATTCCAAATGAATATACTATGATACCTCTAGGCTGGTTTCAAGTATATTGAAATGTTCGAGTTCAAACGTTTGAGAGTAGACAGCTTAAATGTATATGTATGCACCAACTGCTGTTAGACATTAGTGATTGATTTGTATGTACTTATCCTTGCCATGTTAATGGTTAATAATGATGATATAGTTATATATGACTTATGCGAGTTATATATAAATTGTGAATGAAATTGTTTACATCAACATCATGACAAACTAAATCGCTGTCAGTGATTTCATTAAAATAATTGCGATTCTGTGATAAGATTTAAAATTATTTATTCAATAAATGGTTTTATATTACTATTTTCTTTCTTATTTATTACCATCTTGAAGAATGGAAGTTTAATGTAATTTCATGTATGTGAGTTGAATTTAATGGTCTCTGATTCATAACATGCATCAACTCTTAATGTCTCCCAAAATAAGTCTGTGTAAATACTTTTACATATACACTGATATACTAGTTAGAAACAAAAAAGCCACAACACCAGAATTGCCAATGATGTATATTACAAAACTTTGTACACATATCACATAATAAATACAACAGTTTATTTATATTATGATCGATACTAAATATTCATGAGAAAAATGAAGTGACTAGACCTTCAGTGGATATGAGATTACAACTGTACGACAGAAAGAAATATACAATCAACATTTTCAATGAAAATAATAATAATAGCGAGTCAATTACCAGAAAATTATGTTTTTACAAAATAAAAACATGGACTTCCAATAATTATGAAACAAAGTCAAATTCATAACTTCACTGTTAAAGTTGTTAAAGCAAATTTCAACATCAATTGAAAATGTAAATTTCAAGCTTATTTATCTTGAAAGATTCTACAGAAAAACTTCAACAATGTCATACATTTAAATGATCAAAGCTGCAGACTTTATATATTACTTTCTTTCCAATAACCTTTTATCATGATAAAAATTATAAAATGAAAGCTGAGGATGGCTATTTGTTCTCTAATTTGACTCATTAAAAATACTGACACAGATTTGTATAAGAACGTGGAACTGTACCATACTTCAGCTGAAGTTCCTGGTTCTGTAGCCAACCACATTTTGAAGCTTTGAAATGACAGCTGATGAATAAACAAAACTTTCATCATCTCACAAAAACTAATTCATTTCTTCACACTGACTTTTTTCCATTTTTGTATCTTTCAGTTTTAATTTTTTTTTATAAAAAGAACTTAAGTCTAGCATAGAAGTCAAATCTAAAATTTATGAAAATTTAATCAATTGACAGAAAATGTAATATTGAGTTATTACCTTAAACTTAAATCTATCTTGTAGACAGCAAAATAATCATTATAATGTATGAAATATAATGAATAAGCTTGTAATATGTGTCAACGAATTTTCTAATTATATTGCACTTATAATAAGTTTAATCAATAACAAATAAGATGAGACTTCCATTCTTAATTCATGATAATTGTGAACACTCACTATCACTTGATTCATAATCAACAAAAATGATACGCAAATCAAAGGATCACAAAAATGTTTCGTACTTAAATTATCACTTGAATTTCTTATGATCCACCAGGAACAAAACCTCATATACAAAGGAACTATAATATATACTAAACTGGCACAAACACACACACACACACACAAATATATATATATATACACTGTCACACACACAACTTACATTTATATACATATATTTACAATATTTCTTGATCTATATATACAACGACATATTTATCACCAATGATTTTTATTTTACATCTAGACATCTTATGTTCATCAATGACTACAAATAAATAGAGAATAATACATGGTAAAATCTGTATCACATGCTATATCAACCCGAGGATCCAATATCAGCCCGAGGGCCGATATGGCATGTGATACAGATTTTGCCATGTTTTGTTTTTTTATCATATATTTAAAATCCTACTGGTAAACAGACAAATATTAAACATCAATGATAAAAATATATCCAATAAAAATTTAATGTCCTCCATTGGGAAGTATCAGTATGCGAAAAAAACAGTAAAACACTCAAAATTCACAAATTTTCGGCCACTGGGCCTTTATCAAATGAAAATTATTGTCGTCTTTCACTTGATAAAGGCCGAGTGGCCGAAAATTTGTGAATTTTGAGTGTTTTACTGTTTTTTTTCGGATAAAAATACAGTTTTAATTTCTGTTATAATCACAACTTGGTTCCGTCAATGGAAATTTGTGTGGGCAGATCTCAGTAAAATTACTGAGCACACAACTTAAAATTAGCCTTCCTCAAGATTCTTTGCTGAAATGATTTGTATTTTAGTGTAAATATGTTATGATGATATATCTGAAATAACGTTAGGCCTACAGGAACTTTTAAAAGAACATTCATGAATCCCTGTTGTGTTGCTGTTCACAGCTGAACATTGTGTTGAAGGGAATAGATTACAGTGCTCTTGTGTACTTGTATCTAAAAGTGAAACATGAATGCACAACTATTTGCGGTGTGTTGAACCTACCTACGGAATATCATTACACTTGTTAAATCGAATGTTCAGTAAATCAAGTGATTCTTTCACATTTTCATTCAACAATCCTTAAAAATGTTCACAATCAGGCCTAATATTTCACAGAATGTACTTACACTGGCGTTGATGCAAACTATAGGTTTTTGTCTGAAGCGGAAAACAATCGGGGTGTTCCGAATAATAAAAATACAAAAAGTGTTCCAAATGGGGGTGCGGTAAAGGGTTACAGGGGTGTGATAAAGAGAGGGCTGATACAGGGTGTGTGACAAAGGGCATGTGCTGGCTCCTGTATCAGAGATAAAAAAAATCTGTATTTTGAAGTAAGTATATCATAAATAATAAATTTCACACAGCACTGAAAGAAGTGTATTTACTGCAGCATTCATATAAATCTTTTATGTTTGTCTTCACTATGTTGTGTATTATCCTTTACCAAGATAATCAAAATTCTAATTAATGTTCAGGAGTGTGAGTACTTTTTAACCCATAACCCCCCCCCCAAAAAAAACCAATGGATTCTTTCTTCATTAAATCAATGACTTAGACCAGTTCAAAGGTGTCTTTAGGGGTTTATGAGTTTACTTACTGATTTGATGTGTATAAAATATAAACAAACAATTTATGCTAGGCTCTATTATAGAAGCGTTTCTCACTTAAACGGTTTCCAGTAGTTACAATACTATAATTTTTAAACAAAATAATTACTTTATCAATCTATATCCTACAGTTTCTATGCCTATAATCTGGATTCGTATAACCTAATAATATCACAGACTATGCCATATTAACTTTCCAAGAATTGTAATATAACCATGAATGCTTGCAGATGTCACTAACGTAGTAAGTAGATAATATCAATCATAGAAATAACATAAAAACACATGTATACTTGAAGATGGAAATTAAGGATCTGCAATCCCAAACACCTGGAACTTGAAAGCAGGGCTACAGAAATTTTATTGGCAGAATGAAAACAAATTTAAGGAGAAACTTGCTTACATCAGGTATGATAACTCCGAATAAATGACAAAAAACATAAACTTACACTACAAATACTAAACACACACTTTCATTGAGTTTTGATTGACAATTTGTTCTTTTATCAAGCCAGTTGATATTTTCACTAAGTAATTCACTAAGATTTTCAAGTCCACAAATAATATATACAAATGTTTGTCATAATCAATGCAAGTCCACAAACTCTGGTAAATATATACAAATGTTTGTCATTTAATGTTATCTAAGATCATATTGCTATAAAGCAATAAACCAAGTTTGATTACAACTTGAGAATGAAACTGAAATTAATACTTGAAGGAAACCACAATGATACAATACAGACAAACCAAAAACAATATGACTACCATCTTCAATCTCATACAATAAAATACAGTTTCACGATTTGTCATCATCTGATATGGTTCCCGCTGGTAACAATCCATGTGAACTATGTGTACTACCAAAACTAGAGACTTCAGTGCTACTATTGGAATGTCCTGGTAACGACAAGCTACTGCCAATGTGTAGGGGTTGGTAGCCCCCAATGTCTTTATCCATAGCACCCATACTTTGACTCAGACCCTTAACATAGGTGACTCCTCTCTCTTCGGATTCTACAGCAGCTAAGACCTCAGTCGATTTGGAGACTGGGGATTCAGTCTGTGTTGTTTCCGTTACTGCAACAAAGAAGAAAACATTTATTTGATTTCATATATGACAAGATACCATTCTTTTCAACTTTGATTTATGATAGAGAGATAATTAAACAGTGATTAAGTTGACTCTAATTAGAAAGGCATTGCTATAATATCAATCATTTGATGAACAGTGATACTTGATGAAATTAATACTGCTACGCCTCAAATATCTGTGTGTATTTATGAACTATCTATCCATAAAATATTATATCTGACTAGCTCACTGCAGCTGCTTCGAACAAGTATACATGTATGCTTGCTACTAATGATATTACATAAGTAAAATAAAATACCCGACATAAAAAATGGCACTGTTTCACGCACATACACATTGATTCATTGAAAAGAAATAAACTCTGTAGGCCGTATAGAATACTTTTATATACAGTGTTGCAGACTATGCAATTATGATACATCATTTAAAATGTTAGGAAACCCTACAAAAAGAGCAGTTGTACAGATACAAAATTTACAGTCTTTGTTTGACCTAATATGGGATTTACGCCATCAGTAAATTTCATATGGGACTCAAGATTCGCTCTCGTTACATATGGAATTTACTGACAATGATTATTACATGTATATGTATATGTCATAAGTGATGTGAAGAAATAGCCATAACAAATATTGTAGAATCAGAAAATTTTGTGAGGTTAAAAGTTTTTTATTTCAAAAACAAAAGAAATTTGTTGACATTAAATATCACTGAAATAAAAAAAAACCTGTTAGTAAAGGAACCTATCACTATTACTAAGTGTAATTTATGTAAAATTTCATCACGGTTTAAATTCCGTTGATCTAAGAAAGTAATGAAATAAACACTATTAAAACCACAACTAAATTTTCTGATATTACAGGATTTAACATGAATAAGCTGTGAACATATCAGGTATCAATATCATCAAACAAACATGTCAAGTATCAAAAATCAAATATACAAGTAGTCAGGGATCCAATTAACTGTTTAAAAAAGATCTAATATTCTGATATATATTATGTACTAAAATGAAAACAATGATGCCCAAGATCATAGTCAGAGAGTACATACCTTGATATCAAATAAACTATTCAATTGAAATGTTCTTCATCTTTCAGAGAGAATCGTTTCACAAACATATATATGAAACGTACCATATTAGACCTAATAAGCACCCATGTCTCTATAAGTGCCTCTCCCCTATAGTTCAGATTTACTCCCCCTTTCTTTACACATGATTAAGTATCTTTAACAGTTTATCTCTAACCCCACCTCCAGCAAAAGAAGAATGCCAATAGGTGTCCTACAACAACTTTACCATTTTGCCTTATAAAGAATTAAACATGTTACGTCAATTTTACTATTAATTGGTCCCACCCCTTTTCTCTATTTTTGTAGCGCCCTGGGCACTTGATGGACAGAACGTGGTATAAATATTTCATAAAATGACATTACATGTATCATATAAAGTTACAATTGGTATTATTTCAAAATGTTCAGTAAAAATTATTAAATAATTAGAAGTTAATCTAGTCTGGACCTGAAGTGTTTATTCTTATATTTCCAATTAATTTGGATCCCTGAGTGCAAGAGAAAACTAAATGACAACAGGATACTGTCTATGCTTTAGACAAAAATTTACAAAGAGTAAATATCTATAAAATCAGCATTTATGGTATTGTTTTTTAAGTCAGATACATAATAATAACAATATGTGTGTGTACATGGAAGTGTGTGTGTGTACATGTGTGTGTATGTTTGTGTGTGTATGTGTCTGCACATGTGTGAGAGGGTGTGAGAGCATGTGTATATCTGCTCAAGTGTACAGTTACAACAAGATATGAAAATCACTGATAATGTTGACGTGTGTCAAGAAAATATAAAAACAACAACTGAAACACATTTCTATAAAAAGCTCAACATAACAAAAAGCACATCCTGCATCAGATGAGTGACGATTATATAGAATAAGATATACAAAAATAACAATAGTTATGTCTCTGCAAGATATGGAGAGCAAAAGAAAAAGAAATGACAATGTGTACAATTACATTTTGTGAATATAAGTATATGCTTCTTGATTCTTCCCCTCCAGTGAAACTACGGAAAGACAGATACAACTTTGTTTATTTATGTGCTGGTAATTTCAATGTTTATTATGAGCACCAGTCAGTATATTGTACATTGTTATCCTCCAATGTTTACATAAAATACAAATATAGAAATACAGGTGAAATTCTAACTCTAAAGCAATCAATTTGTATGTAAAAATAACTCGTCAAAGGATTACTAGAGTGGACAGACAATACCAAATACCCAACATAGGTGTATACTACCAACGTTAAAGGGATAAATCTGCACGGAGAAAAATAAATAATCAACAATAAACTGTTGTAATATATAAGGTAACAGGTGTAAAACTATCAGTTTGCAATGAATTGAATATTAGAATGGGAGATATTTTAAGGGATCGGTGACAATGTTTTTGTTTTTGTTTTGTTCTGTCTTGATAATAATGGCTACCGTGTTTGGCAGAACAGGATGTCACGCCAAATGTACAAGACACCTCTGTTAAATGTTAATAATTGAGGGAAAATGTTTTGAATGTACATGCGTTTGTTTATTTTTGTCCCTCCCAGATTTTTAATTATTGTAAACAGGAAAACTTTACCACTGAATAAAGGATACAGTCAGACTTCTTTATAACAACTGTCGTTAATCTGAAAATTTCACCTGCCGACAGGATATTCTTAAGAACAAACATACATAACCTCATTTACCATTGATGTAACGAAATTTACAACTTCCGACACTTAGTGAAAATTCTTAACAATCGTGCATTTTCAGTCGAAAAATCCTGCGTTACAACGACACAAAAATACCCCATCAATTATATTTTTGAGTTGTTTACTGACAGGATTAAGGAGTGACAGGTGTTTAAACAAAGACCCGTTAATGACAGTTACCTGTGGAACCATGTGCACTCAACTGTTACGAAAAGCGTGCCTTTCTCAATGACCTAGATCTTGACTGACTCTTGTATACACATATCTCCGCTGAGATGTTTTCACAGAGCCTGAACATTCCTTTTGTTTTTTCATCAACAATATTACTTTAGTGACCGGATAAATGTTGGCATGTAATTGATGCAAAAATAATGCTTATTAAATCACTGAGCATCGCAAGCTAGATCTAGATAATTTCAGTTGCAATGAAATGCGACTATCAAAACTTGATAGTCTCAGGATTTATTCCGATAAAGAATTTTACTAAAACAGTTAAAGAATATGAAGTTAAAGCAATTAATAAATGGTACTGTAATTGTGTGTTTATGCAGGCTCCAAATAAATTGCATTTCATCTCCTGACCGCCAATAACACATGTATAGACATATGAATTACAACAAAGGGCAATAATTCCTAGGTTTCTTTATAAGAGCAAATTCATTACAATGACAAAAAATGTCATCTCTCAAGACAGGTAGTCTCTCAAGAGAGGTATTATTTACAGATATTTAACTGAATGGTATTCAAATTATGGTCTCAATACACAGGTGATCTTTGATGACTGTTTCTGTCAAGATAGTTTTCACTGTACCAATCTATGTTCTTTATTGAAATGCTCACTAAACATCATAAAGAGGTTTTTTAGTTTATCATACTGTTTAATGTATCCTATAATGCCCAGTATTAACACACTGCTTACCCAGTCACCCCTAAAGACACATTCGGACTGGTGTAAGTCACTGATTTACAGAAGAGTCTATTGTTTTTCAGGGTTTGATGAGTTAAACACAAAGAGATTCCAAGTTCATGAGATGTGTTAATTAACATACCAAGAGACAAATCATCCTCTTCATCATCAATGTCATAGTCTGGTTCTAGCTCTTGTTCAGCATCTGAACTGTCTTCTCTTTCGTCATCTGCCAGGTTTTCTGTTGACGTCTGCTCACGTGTAATTTTGATGGGCTTCACCTGAATGTCATAGTCACTGTCTGCCTCAGATTCATAAACCCTCAACTCAACAGTGTTACTGGACATATCCTACAACAGTCAAAATTTTATTCATTAACTCTTAGGATCAGGTGAACTAAAAAAAATAATTCATGAAGGTAAACTGTGACCTTGACATTGGTAGTATGATTTAAGAGTCAAGGTCATGATACAACACCTTCCAATAAAAAATATTTTCAATACTACGTATGAGGATATTTTGATGTGGCATGTGCCATAGATGGACAGACATCGTTGTACTATAACAATGTATAATACTTCCCAACAAAAGTTGGACATATGGTGATTCCCAAAGAACATATGACTTTATTTTAGCACGATGTGACAATCACATCATGATCATTCTACTTGCAAAACCACCAGCAGTACATATGCCATCTTGTCACAGATCAACAACACATTGTCTCAGTAGGCCTAAATCCCAGTAAAATGAATTATAAGATTGACTGTCATTAAATTTTTTTCTCACTCTTGATTACTTCAGCCTCAGTTTTTTGTTTATTTTTTCTTTTTATATAGGTAAAACCATATATTTGTCAAAGACATGCCAAGTCTGTAATCAAGTCAGGGTAACTGCAATTTCCCATTGGCATTTTCCTTATTATTTTTCAGAAGACTCCATTACTCTACATTTGTACAAACTCTATTAAGTTTTCAAACGAAGATATCATCTACCTATGTTTACCTTCAGATCGCAGAGCACTGATGATCTTTGTCTGAGAAATTTAATCTTCACTATTGAACTAAGCACAAAAGGATATATCTTAAATTATAATGAATCAGTGAAAATCTAAACTTTTCTGTCAACGCAAGTACATAAGAAAGTGTACGTAAAACCTATTCCTGTCAGGAAATACATGTTAGATTTAAATTACAAATCCCTTTACATCATTATAAAGGAATAAAACTTGACTTGACAATAGTCCTGTTTTATTTTCAAATTCTACCATAACTTACTCTGCTATCTATTGTATCGGTGACTTACTTTGCTGTCTACTAAGTCTAGTGTATAGGTGACTTAATTTGCTATCTACTGTATCGGTGTCTTACTTTGTTGTCTACTGTATCCGTGACTTACTTTGCAATCTAGTGTATCAGTGACTTACTTTGCTGTCTACTGTATCAGTGACTTACTTTGTTGTCTACTGTATCCGTGACTTACTTTGCTGTCTAGTGTATCATTGACTTACTTTGCTATCTACTGCATCAGTGACTTACTTTGCTATCTACTGTATCGGTGACTTACTTTGTTGTCTACTGTATTGGTGACTTACTTTGCTGTCTAGTGTATCAGTGACTTACTTTGCAATCTAGTGTATCAGTGACTTACTTTGCAATCTAGTGTATCAGTGACTTACTTTGCTGTCTACTGTATCAGTGACTTACTTTGTTGTCTACTGTATTGGTGACTTACTTTGCTGTCTACTGTATCGGTGACTTACTTTGCTGTCTAGTGTATCAGTGACTTACTTTGCTATCTAGCGTATCGGTGCTGTAATCTTCTGATATATTGACAACTTTTGACGTATTGGATTCATCTGTACTGTCTTTACAATCAGAGTACCTATCAAAGCAGAAATTCAGCTGAATTTATAACACTGTATATGCAAATTGCAATTCACAAATCTCAAAAGTCTATGATTCCATTCTGTAAAAAGACAAATGTCTATCAGTGTATCACAGTTTTTGGTTTGGTTTTAAGTGCAGTAAAATCAGAAGTTTTAAAATAAATCAATAAATAACAACTTTTTTTCTGTATTTTGTGGTCAAAGCACGTAGAATGATGTTTAGTTGAAGGATGCCAGAAAATATACAATGTACAGACAAACCTTGTGAACCAGAATGACTATACAATGTCAACAAATCTGGGACCCCAAACCAGGAAAATACTATTAAGTAAACACACTGACACTTGTGCCAGAACATAATGGAAAATGAAAAAAAACTGTAAATATCATAACTTAAATGGGCATTAGCTGTGTTTGTTTTCAAAATTTTGTTTCCCTTTTTTGACTACTTAGATTGATATACAATAACAAAAAAGAGATATACACAGGCATAAAAATTCTTAAATTCCTATATATTTTGTGAAAATTGCTTGAGAAACCCAGGTGTGGCACTTTTTCACTTGCAATTGAAAATGCCGCCTTACTATTTGTATATGAATACCACACTAGAACTGACCCTATTTTCACAAATATATAATAATACAAGATGGTTTATGTCTGTGTATAGTTCTTATTTGTTATTGTAAATCAAGTACAAGTCGTAAAAGTAGAACAAAATCAAAATAAGTTTTTTGGTAAACACAGCTAATGCCGCTTTAAGTATACATTATATGAGCTAGCAGCTGAGAAAATGGTCCTTATGATATAACCAATGAAATGCCTGGAAACAAGGAATTTCACGTAATTTATTTTGTAGATTTTTCATTCCAGACACAAAGAGTTGCTCTTTCCTGTGCTCATTCTAATATATATTGTAAGTCCAATTTTTGTTCAAGTTTCTGAAAACATAAAAATAACAAGTTCCCCAAAATTGTCCTAAATACCCTTTTCTCAGCCCCTGGCTCATATATATATATATTTATATATATATAGATATATATATAGATAGATATATATATCTATCTATATATATATCTATATCTATATATATAGATAGATAGATATATATAAAGATAGATAGATATATAGATAGATAGATATATAGATAGAGATATATATATATATATATATATATATATAGAGAGAGAGAGAGAGAGAGAGAGAGAGAGAGAGAGAGAGAGAGAGAGAGAGAGAGAGAGAGAGAGAGAGAGAGAGAGACAGACAGACAGACAGAGAGAGACAGACAGAGAGAGACAAACATATCAATTAAAGGGAAATAATTCAACAGAAATTTATAGATCTATGTTATTGGAATGTTTAACTTGGCAAACTTACTTGACTGTTTGAATTTTTTCTTTCTTTGGGGACTTATGCTCCATGCGAACAACTTCTAGTGGATGGTCTTTTTTTCTTTCCTCTTCCTCTTCATCTAAAGCTTTTTTGTCGTCAGCCTTGAGACCAATGTTGCTATTGACAACAGAGTCCTCGGATTTAACACTGATCACATGCCTATAAATAACCAAGGAAATAATTAATTATTATTTCCTTTAGATAGGGATAACATTGTTTCTTTTTGAAATACTAATGTAGCTAATGAATGTTATAATTTCTTATGCTTGTAATTTCAATTCTACACACTCAGGAATGTTTGTTTTCCCATTGTTCACAGATTTTCCCTTCATTTTAACGGGGAATGAGTTCCTTGTCAACCCCTAGGGTATTGACAAGCTGCACACGCTATGATGTCACAATACAATTTATACAATGTAGGATGTCTGTGGCATCTAGAATGCAGTGCATAATGTCAGATTTCATTTGCATAGATCTACATATACATTTAAAACGTGGGAGAAAAATAATCAACCCCTACCTTGAGGGTATGACAAAGGAATCTCAATCCTCGGGATAAGGTTCTTGAATGACAAACCCTCGGCAAGCCTGGGGTTTGTCATTCAAGAATCTTACCCTCAGATTGAGATTCCTTTGTCATACCCTCAAGGTAGGGGTAGATTCTATTAATCTATCTCATGAGGTACATTTTACAAGATTTTTTCTGTCACTGAAAATAGTAGTCAAGTATACAGAAAACTGAAAATGAATTATAAAATGCTCAACTAGAAATCCGTTACAAAATTTAGTAACAAAATGAGCTGTGCACACAACACACTAGCAAGCAAGCAAAATCAACAGTTCTCAGATTGTTCTGGCCTAAAGTTATACATCAAGATAAAATATATTAAAATCAGTACTAAATTTTTCTCCCTTGAATGTAATAAATTAATGCATACAAAACAATATAGCATTTTATGGCAACTTTTCCAATTTGAGATATTTTAGACATTTTTTACCATTAATTTGTGAAATAAAACAAGAGATATGAAATGTACTGAACTTAAGACGTGAAAAATTACAGCTCTTTGATATAAGTATTTAGACGTTAGGATAATTTTCTCAATTTAAAATGTTCTTTTTGCAAGTATCTAACTATATCTATTAATCTCTAGTCAAATGAATACGATGAACACTGCAAACTTTAACACCAAACAGTGAGCATTCTCTATGCCATTTTTGTGTCAGTCATTAATTTTTATGGTGTCAAAGGTCATATCACCTGAAAATATGTATTTTGGGCATTATAAGACATCACAAGTGTATGTGGGAATGCCAATTTAGCAGCGAGGATCCAGGACAGTTCAAAGGTAAGCACTTTCAGTACAAAAAAAAAATAAAAAAGACAGTCAGCATAATAACTATTATGTTGCGTAGCACTCAATTTGCAAACAGTTGGTAAGAGTTGAAAGCGTAAACCAGACTTCCCTTCAGGTCATGCGCAATGTTTTCAATACACTTCACTATTTTGGCATGGTGATTTCTACATATATTATATAGGATGATCTTACCGTTTGGAAGATCTTTTCTTTTCTCTAAAGCCTGTATCTACATCCCCTGGTGGATATCTTGTTAATTGAAGACCTTTAATGCCAAGAAATATTTCAATTACAGTAAAACCTACTACAGCGGCCACCTCTATATAAGGATTACCTGTTTAAAAAGGCCAGTTTTTTCAAGTCCCTTGACTGCATACTTCAACTAAATTGAACCTGTGTATAAGGGTCACCTGCACATAAAGGTAAATCTTTTCTGGTCCCTTGGGTGGCCCCTATATACAGGTTTCACTGTAATAATGATGAAAAAATAATTTATATATAGAGAGAGAGACAGACAGAGAATTACATTTATCTGCAATATTTTTATACTTTCAATAAGATATATTTTTGTAATGTTTTGTATTTCCATTATATCACTCATTAGATCCTATTTCAGCTTTAATTTCTATTTAACACTAACCTCCATCTACAGTAAAAAATTGACTACATGGTCCATTGACAGCTTCAATAAGTGATACAGCTTCATAACCATGTGGTACTCCTTCTTGGCTCACTGGATTCTCCTCACCATTTTCACTCTGCAATCATAAGAATGTTACTATAATCTATCTGTCAAAGTAGAATTTAAATCAATGGGGATTTAAACTAAAATATCCCGTAATACTGTTTTTATATACTGTATTTGTCCAGGACCCAGAACCATAAAACTTGAGAATTCACTCAAGTCTCAGAATATTCTCAACACTGCCTGCTCAGCCTATCCTATTTCAGGATTAGCCAAAGTTGCATAATAATTGTAGACTTAATCAATTTTTCAAGTTTTATGGTGCAAGGCCTAAATGCTGGAAAATCGGGATACTGAAATGTTAGAATCTGGCTCTAAGTGGCCATGCAACTTAAGTACCAGTAATTTTTAATTTGTCATTCTAAACCTTTTTTTAGGCAAATATGGTCAACTCAATAACTTTTTATGTTTGTTGCAGCTCAAAGAGTACCTGAATACTTTTTGGATTGTTTTTTTTTTATTTCAATTGTGATTAAGGCCATACTCAACAAGATCAACCGTACTCAGTCATTCAATGGCTGCCAGTCTTTAATGATGGAGGAGAAAACCCATTTTCTTTTTTTTACCATAAAACTTAAGAATACTTAAGTCTAAAAGTTTTATTCAACTTTAGCAATGTTTAGCTGATCCTGAAATATGATTGGCTGAGCAGGCTAAACTGAGAATATTCTCAGACTTCAGTAAATTCTCAAGTTTTATGGTGCCCGGCCCTAGTCAAAATGTTCCCAGGAAAAGATACATGTAAATGACATTCAGTATATAAACTGTCAACTTTCCCACAAAATTAGTTCCAGCAGGGCTGAAATCTTCAGACAGCTCAAATGACTAATATCTATGAATTGTCGTTGAAAAGATTTCTCAGAAATGTTTTTCTCTACTTCTGACAAATAAAAACTGGTATTTCCCTCTTCAGATTCTGAAATCTAAATATACAAATTATTTTCCTGGAAGTTTACACTATGATAAGCTGTGAAACAATCAATTACAGCTTAAATGTGAAAATCTGAGAACTTCCTGAAACCTGACCTAGACACAAGTATTTACATCATACATCTCAGCTAGACCCAAGAATGTATATTTACAAGATGTAAGTCTACTTTATTATATAGCTAAGTGGAATTTAGGTCATCATAAAGCCCTACTTCTATAAACAATGGAATACCGACAGAATGTATACTAGTGAAGAAAGCAGGTATTAAATGTGTAGTACACTTAGCAGTCCGATAAAAAGTATATCATTATTACACATTAATGACTAAAAATTACCACACGCATGTGCACACACACACACACACACACACACACACACACAGATGCATGCACACAGACACATGCTTACACATATGCACACACAGGCATATACAAACACACAAACACACACACACACACGTGCACACACACACACACACACAATTTTGTATTCTAAATCTATGTAACAATAAAAAATGATGGTGACAACCATGTGATATATTTTTAAGTAAATGCAGTCTGATCATGTTGATATGAAGCACAGAAAAAGACCTTCTAACAATAACTGAGGTCCTGTAAAAGGATGGTAAAATGAAACAGATTCTCGGAAAATAACATCAAGAGCCAATCAGTTACTGTGACAATGTTGATGATTTTCTAAGTATCTAGGCCTATTATTTTGCCACAAAAAATGACAGGAAAAGATCTATAAAGAAAGCAAACAACAATATAATTGGATAAAGACTTAAGATTCATGTATTTTGAGAATACAATATGCAATATGGAGAACTACGAATATATTACAGTATTTCTTTTTTAAACAAATAAATATTTATTGGGATTTCTACAAAAATTACAGCAACAATGGAAACACAAATCTTAGTATCACCTAAGCTTTCACAACAAAATTCAAACGGGATCTATTGAGGAAAATAAACTGATATCTTATTTGTATAAATATCTGATGTTGGCACCTCTATAATCTGAGGAAGCTGAACATGAAATAAGGGAACATTTCTAAATGTTGTAATACAAGTATGTAGATCTCAAACTCATACATCTCTTTTTTGAAATAGATTCTATGTATTCTGTCATCTACATTCTGCTGATACAGAGATGAAGAGTAGAACATTGTGAACATTCACCTGGTATGATCTGCAGCCAATCTCTGTAAATAAATTTAGCAGCTGTAATTACTTGAACTTAAATTCATTACATGTATATGTAAACAGGTACAAAGTAAGAGTAATTACTGATACACCCATTGAACCTGAATAGCAATGCAAAACATTTTGTTCTATGACCCAGTTATCTGACTGCAATGTTTGTCAGTCAGTAGGGCATATCACCCACAAACACAGTTTGAATGCAAGTTGAACCCCAAAACAGCATAATCTGTACTAGCACTGCCAAGAGTCAATAAGCAATGAATTTAACAGATTATGTTGGAGACAAACACATAATCAGATCCAGTAACTTGCCAACTTTGTGTAACATAATTACACTGGCTCCATAGATTTGATCAACTCAGGTTTACAAATATATATACATTACATGAATATATACAAAAATATCTGAATTGTATTTATACTGCATGGCTATCCTAGGGAGTAGAGATTCTATAAAGATTCTAAATATACATAATTATATAACAATGTAATCAGCATTTTTGTTTAGAGAAGTGATTTACAGAGGTACTCGCTGAGAAAGTGTTCATTTACTATCATGATTACAAGAATATCAACATGTTATGTTGATGTGTGTTTATAAACACAACAGATCTCAGTGATTAATATCATCAACATAAGGGCCCTGTAAAATGCCCCATTCCCAATGCAAAATCTGCTATTTTTTTTCCAAATTTTGAGCAAAATTTCCCAATTATGTTCACCATGTTGTTTACATTCTGTATTAAACAATAAAAAGGAGAGAATTTAGTACATGTGTGAACTGCACTTCGAAGTCTTCAGATGAAAACCATGTTGTCAGTTAAATAAGAGAAGCTAAGTGATGGACAAGCAGACAACAACATAACATGGGAGCGATCATACAGGTTATGTGGAGATTATGAGAAATACAAATCATTTTGCAAATTGATCTAAAAAATCTCATTTTGCGTTCTCCATATATGTCAAAAATACAATACAATGTAATTTATAGAATTACTGGTATATATATTTCGGGTCTTAATAATTCTTACTGTAACCTGTAGGTTACGGTCCATGTAATTCCTTTTAGTGTACATGTAACCTCTAAATGGGTTTCATTGATTTTTGATATTTTGTGACCTGAAAAGTTATGTGTGTTTTACTCCTATGAATTACAAACGTAAATGACCATAGCTACTTTTTCCCCAATTTGGCCTGTTGGGATGTACAGAACCCTGTCCCAAAAAGGGTCTATTAACCCCCTGGATCTAAAATTGTGACAAATTAGTTTTACTATCTCAGCAGGGGTTTCATTTAAAATCATGTAAAACACTACATATGTACATTATGTAACACTACCTCATGTGGATGTTAGTGAATGTTTAGAAACAGAACAGATCTTTACTGTGACAGACATTTTACCATTTCAGCAGGTGCTTGTTTATGTATAAGACTAACAGTGGATGTTAGTATTTATAAACAGAACACATCTTATATTGTGACAAAGATGATACCTCATGTGGATGTAAGTGAATAAGTGTTTAAAAATAGAACACATTTTATATTGTGAAATTGCAATACCTGGATAGAATTGATTTATACTGACACAAAAACCTAAATTTTACCTTGTGTGTGATAACCGACATTCATGTTATATGACTGCAACTATCAACAAAAACGCCTCTAATTCAATAGACCCCTTTACTTAACTGATATGACCAACATGTTTTAAAATGTGTGCATACAAGAATAACTGTGACACATCCTGTCCTACTATGACCTATCAACACTGTTACAGATCATGGTAAAAAAAATGAAGGCAAGAGGTAAACAAGCATTCTGTAAGCATTAATGAATACATGATGTACATATACCCTACCTAAACATTGGCCAAATCCTTATATCTAATATATACAGTAAAACCTGCTTTAGCAACCACCTGTATATAAAGACCACCTGGTCACAAAGACCATTTTTTGCTGTCCCCAATAGTACCATTTGTGTACAAATCAACCTCTATATAAAGACCACCTCCCTATAAAAATCGATTTTTTTTTGTGTCCCTAAGGAGGTTGTTATGTATAAGTTTCAATGTAAATCCAAACAATTGCAAAATTGTTTAAAAACTTTTTTTTTTTACTCTGCAGTACAGTGGAACCTGTTTTTAGACCACCGTCATGAAAGACCACCTCTCTTCTAACAACCTGAAATCATTGCATCATCTTGTATTGTCACTTTCCAAATAATACTTCATCCTACTTCAGTGTTAAAATGTCAGCAGTACAAGAACCTCTTGTCTTCATAAAGTTATATGACTGGATATATAAAGCATCCAATATCACACAAACAACAGTATTGTTATTTACTCCCCTTCTAGACTACATTTTTTGTATGTATTGTCTACAGGAACATGATTTTTTTTTATTTGACTTGATTTTTTGTTTTATGCCATACTCAACAATCTTTCAGTCATATGATGGCGTCCAGTTTTTATTGGCGGAGGAGAAACCCTGGTTACCCGGGTAAAGACCACCGACCTTCCGCAAGAAAACTGGCAAACTTTCCCACTTAATTCGATCTACAGGAACATGTACATGGGAATCAATACAAAGGATTACTTACATACATACAATAACTTATATATTCTTCCAATGAAAACCAAGTCTACTGTGTCCCGGCAACTTTGAAAAGTGTTTTTTGTAAATATTTCGTAAAAATGTCATCGTATGGGAACATAATCCATACAGTCATTAAATATTACAAAAGTCAACTTTTGCCCCGTTTTTACTTACAGTAAATCTTAGATACCTGGTAATCATGAATTGTTAAATTCTATTTATTATTTTCCTTGGAAATGAAACTGGATGTTTACAAACAACATCCTTGTGTGCAAGTCAACAGAGGAGTCAATTCACGTGCAGGGGTGTTTCACCAGTATTTTCAATCCAAAGGCTATGGTGACTTATGAGTGAGGAGATGTATACACCCAGATAAAAATAAAAGAGAGTTCCAATGAAAATCAACAACAACAATGGCCGCTGCCATTACCGCTAATTGAGGTCAGAAAATTATAAAGGGTTTTTCACTAGGATCTCCAGTATTAAAGGAGGGTCTCCTTCATATTTGAATGAAGAATTGATTATGACTATGACCTTCTTTAAATACAATTGCAGCTTAATTGATAATTTGATTGTTTGAGGTATAATTTAGTAAAATCTTAAGGTTTTAGCTTGCTGGCACAAACTATGACCTCCTTTAAATAAAATAGCAATTCTATTGATAATCTGATTGTTTCTTAGATTTAAACTTTAAAAAAAGACATTTCCAGGTTTGCACAGTAGATTAACTATGGCAGGAGAGTAATAGTCTCCTGAAACATGTGTTATCCCTCACATAAGTTACAAAGTACAAAACATTAATCCTATCCTAAATTCCTATTCTACATGTACAGTGAAACTAGTATATAAAGACCCCCATAGGGACACGTCAACACCAGTCTTTATAGGGAAGTGGTCTCTATACACAGGTGGTAGCTATAGCAGGTTTTACTGTACATGTAAGTATGGAACTAATCTTTCATCACTTTCACATCTGATCTTAGATACATTACTCCAAGGCATGGTCTAAGAACATCAATCCTAATCTAAGGAACATTCTACAGTTGAGTGACAAAAGGAAGTATTCATCTTTCTCTAAATATTTCACATAAAACCAATTTTTTTCAAAACATTCATGTAGAGTCATTTCTAAAGCAACTCTGATGAAACTTATACCATAGACTCAAAATGTCTAACACTTTCATTATATATTTGCTGATAATGTTAAACTCTTGTGTTTTCAAGATTTAGCAATTTTAACAAAATATTAAATTATTTATGCATACTGAAAAGAGACATTAAAGCTTTGTATCCTGCAAAACCTATCAGGACTATAAAATGAAACAATTGAGAGTCAGAACAAAGCAAATACAAAAACTTCAAAACATGAATGGTTAATGATGAATATTGTACTGAAATTAAATAAGAAATGACTTTGCAATATTACTCTGAGAAAATGTTGTTTTACATGAAATGTATAGAGAAAAATAAAAAGTTTCTTCACTTTTGTTACTTTGCTGCTGTTTTGGCCTTGATTTCTAAAAAAAAAAACCCAAGATGTGTTTCTGAAACACAAATGCCCCCAATCCCAACAAATTTCTATGCTAACAAATATTGTAATGTCCTACATTTTGAACCCATTACACCCCAAGGGGCATTTGATGTCAGTGAAGTGTGAGCAACCCTGAAATGAACTTACATTCTATTTTTGGTTACTGTATCACAATCCAAACTTGAAATATTGCACTTTATACATGTATGTAAGTAAGCAGGACGGAATTACAAGCTGGACGGAATAACGGACAGACAGACATACAGACACACGGAAGATCCAAACACTAGATGCCCCTGATGGACCTTCCAGGCCGGGGGCATAAAAATCACATATGAATTAAAAGAAAACGATGACCAATTCCAGTTTCTAAAAAAATGTGATCAAATTGCATATCAATGTCAAAATCCGCAAAGCTGAATTGAGGGAATTCCCCTTTTTAACAGTTTGTCTTACGTCACATGACTATAAACACTGTCTTTGATGTTCAATTACGTTTGAATAAGTTTTAAAATTAAAATAAACGGCTTTCTAGATCAGGAATAAAAATTTCAGAGTATGCAAATGAAACAAGATTAAATTAGACACAAAGAAGTATTTTAACAGTTAAATCTCGGGTAACTATTTTCTACAACGCAAGTTAAAGTAGTTAGGCAAATCCTCGGGCATTTTCATTTTTGTAGGATGCTTAACCAAGTACATGTACATAGAAAAACCCGAGGAGTTTTGAGCCTGTCATTACAAAAAGGTCGTCTTAAAAACTATTGATTCAGGATAAGATTATTAAATTATAGGACTACCGTTTCAAATTTCATCTGACCCCAAAATTGAGAGTGGTGGTGACCCCAAACACTCAAAAGAGTCAAAAACACTGCTAAAGTTGTGTATCTCGAAGAAAACTTATTCTATTTTCAACTGAGTGAAATAACTGACTTGGCTGAATGTTCTTTCCTTTGTTCTAGGTGGTCCTTTTGGAAAACCACGTTCTTCCAATGGTTGTTTTGATTGTTTGAATTTTGTTTAACGCTACACAACAATTTTTCAGTTGCATGGTTGCAACCAGTTTTTAATGGTGCAGGAAGGAACCCAGTTACAATGTACATTTGTATCCACAGAGAGACCAAAGACCTTCCTCAAGTAAACTCCAGCGGGGAACAAATCTGTGATCAGAAGTGAGAGACTTAAGCATGATGCCCTAAACATGAAGGTCCCCATTGCTCCATTCATCAGAAACATTTAATATCATTCACTTTCTGTCACAATGTCCACTTTTTTAAATAACACGGAACAAATCTGTGATCAGCAGTGAGCGACTTAAGCATGATGCCCTAAACACGAAGACCCCCATTGCTTCGTTCGTCAGAAACATATAATATCATTCACTTTCTGTCACAATGTCCACTTTTTTAAATACCACCTTTAGAACAAGTGTTGACATTAAGATCATAATTGGCAACCATCATCGGCAACCATAAATACATAATATTACCATCTTTATGAGGTTGATCAATAAATGATAAATATTTAATGGTTCTTGTTTAATGATAATTATCTTTATTTGTGAAAGGGATCACTTTACAAGAACAAACTAATTTCATATGTAACAAAAATCAAATAGGCCTATTATGGCAGCAGTAATGAAATAAAGTATATAATCTGATAAACCTTTTTAGATGATTTCTGTTCATGGGGTTATTAGAAACACATTCAATACAAGATAAAATGGACATATATTTAGAATGTATCTGAGATACATTTTAAAGACGATAGAAAATTCGAGCATGCCAAATATTTGTTTATTGTGGTTATAGATTTATTTACCATCTTAAAACATAGTTCAGTACCTACACGTATCACAAATCATGTTGACTGTTGTCTTTATCTAACTATCATTAAAAAAATCCATTTTACGCCATATAAACTAAATGTCCGACTCCCGTTTCCCCCCCAAACAAGATAGATGTATGGCTAGAGACCAGTCACATCACAGGGCCTACATGTTTTCCTTGTTCTGTGTCACAAATTCAAAATATCATTGATATCATCTCCCTTCTCCCTCTTATGCCCAAATAATAAATCCCCAAAAATCTACTTCAATATTATAACAACATTTACCAAGCTGTGTTCCACTGACCTAGTAAGGAATAGAATGTAGGCGTTTATTGTTGATTCTGTATCCTTTTATGACTGAACTGAAATTTAATTTCACTAGACATGTGAAGTTCTTTTTTTTTTCTTTACTTGTGACAGAAATATAATTCATTCATAAACTGTGAATGTTGTTGGAATTACTGAATTGATCTTTTGAAATAAAAACACTACTTATATGTAGGCCTATATTATTGATAGAAGTTTAAACACTCAAATGAATAAGTTATAAATGTTTAAATGTAAAAATAAACAAAACCTTATCGTGTCAGTGAATTTCCTGAAGAGCTTATCAATTATGTATACAGTGACTGATACTGTTGTTTAGACATACTCTGCAATCACAAGTTTTTTTCTGGTTTGACATAACACTAATTAATTCAACCGTAATAGCTTTACAGTTTTACTACTTGGGACATATACCATGTAGCCTACATGTATACATAAACCAAATAGAGTATGTCAATCCACTATAAGCACCCAGAAATGATAAGCTTATGGTAATATAGTATTGCCATTTACAATAGTCTGAAAACAGCAAAGGAACTGATGTCTCACAGACAAAATATAACAATGATTTTACAGTGACCTTGAAATATATCATGAGCGACCTTGAAAAATGTCATTTGAACCTAAGTCAAGGTCATCACATACCTTTTGTGAAGACTCATCAGGATCTACAGTATTCCAAATGGTATATAGCCCAGAAAAGATGTGGGTTTTGAGGGGGGGGGACAAACTGACAGATGAAAAGATGGACACTCTCTCATGCCATAAGCAGCAGATACGGAAAATCCTTTAATATACCGTCTTTAGAAAAGAAGGGGTGAAAAAAAAAAACAAATCAATCAAAACTGGAAATATTTAAACAAAGTACAGTATAGAATGCCTTTCAAGTAATGACAAATATATATGTACATATACCTACACTTGAAGACTTAATTATCAATACATGTCAACAAAACAGAGATGGCTATTGCATTTTATTGTTGTTTAAAGACTCACCCAAGAATCTTTCACACATATATAGACAGTACCAAATGCCGGTGAAGGGCTTCAAAATTTGGCCTATGCTTGGCACTAATGGCCACCGACCAGTGAGGGTTCTTTAACGTACCGACACCTACTGTGTCACAGGACTTCGGCAGAGATGGCTATGTCACATTGCAAAAATAGAGTCAAGGGTTCATGAATTTTACCCTGTCTGGAAATTCAGATTTGCTCAGCGTTTGTTTGCTTCATATCTCCGAGTTAATTAACTTTGGAGATTTTGAAGTTTTGTTTTGCCATTTGGCCCCGAGAAAACAATGTTAGGAAAATTGTTATATTTGTACCAATTTGAAAAATATTGTCCAAGATGAATCTGACAACAATTTGAAAATGTTTAAAAGTATTTTGTTTGAATGTCATTTTACCCGCCACAGCAACAATATTTCAGTCATATGATGGTGACCAGTTTTAAATGATGGAGGAGAGAAGCCTGTTATAAATTTC
This sequence comes from Atrina japonica, assembly GCA_030159075.1. NCBI lineage: Eukaryota > Metazoa > Mollusca > Bivalvia > Pterioida > Pinnidae > Atrina > Atrina japonica. Next base: position 400,743 of record BROG01000539.1, read on the forward strand.
AATGTACCTGGGAAGAAACCACTGGCCTTCCACAAAGGAACCTGACAAACTTTCTGACAAAGTCAGCTTAGATTCCAGTGGGACTCAAGCCCAAGTTGACCAGAAGTCAAAGACTTAATCGCTGAAAACGTCTCAGTTAGTCATAGAATATGCAATGATTTTTGGAATAAAAGATTTTTTATAAAAATTACATTTAATAGATGATTTTTCGCAACCTGTAATCATACCAGTGGTTTTCTGGGCCAAAAAAAGACAAATATTAATTGGTCAACAGGTCAAATTAACAGGTCATAAATTTTTAACCAACATGCTCCTCTATCCCTCCAGAACCAACAATAAATAAATAATGATTGGTCCACTGGTAAAAATGAACAGGAAGCAGATCTCAGATAAGCATGCTTGTCCTACGATACAATATACATGTATGCTTTGGATTATTTGTGCCATACATTTGAAACCTGTAAATACTTACTTTGTCTGGAATTAATTACTTCTCCCTTATATCTGAAGATAATAGCCAGTCCCTTATACATATTTTCATTATCATATACAACTTAAATCTGATCCACAATTCTGACAACTTTGACTTACTGGTTGTACTGTTGTAGGTTGTTTCCTCCTCATAGCTCTGATCTGGAGTAAAGCTCTAAATGGTGACCTACATATAGGACAGCTGCTGGCCTGGTACCGTAGCGACTCTGCACACGTGCTGCACAGACACAAGTGTCGGCAAGGTAGAATAAGTGTATCTCTCATGTCGGACATACAGATCACACACTCTGCTCCGCTATCCTCAATATCATCATCAGGATCTAACTAAAAAATAAAGCAACAAAATTTAAGTAATTACAAAGTTACAAAAGTAGCTGTAACAGTGAACTCTTCCCAGAATTCAACGAATATCTTGATGCTGGGGTCTTGCACTTTTGCTTACAAGTGCAGCAGAGTGACATCTTAACCAAAAGCATTCCAGCAATTCCCTTAATTCTCTTTCACCCCTTTACTTACTCTCTCTCTCTCTCTCTCTCTCTCTCTCTCTCTCTCTCTCTCTCTCTCTCTTAAATTTAGAATTTTGTTCTAATACTGATTATGAAATTAATTTTGAATTAATTTAAACAATAAATATTTTTAACAACACTCCATCCAGTACAGAAGTTCAAAAAACAGGAAATTAAATATAACCAGAGTACAGCTAAAGTACAAAGTAAAGCTGCAAGGACAAAGTTAATACAGAATCTCAGCATTTCAGCAATTGATTATTTGTTTAAAACTAACACAAAAAGATGAGCACTAGTGCAACAACACTATCTTTGTCCAGTCTACTGGACAAAAAGACAATTATTGAAAACATTGACCATTCAGCAACTTTAGTGTCAAAAATGTTTAGATCAAGCTATGTGATCTCCCATACTTCCTACTATGTAATTTTACCAATCAATTTATATCACTATGAATTTGGCATTTCCCCTATAGCTAAGTTACTTTCTATTCTGAAATTGCTTGAGGAAATGTAAATCTTATGTGATCTACAGGAGGGGAAGACATTTCAAATTTGGACAATATTTATAGTTTGTTTCATTATTTCGGTGTGATATGTATTGTAAATATGCATGGAGGATGTTTGTACAGGTTTTTTTTTTATAGTTTCCATGGGGCTCACATCGGCCCCATTCCCAATGAAAAATACATGTTTTTTTCAAAATTTGATGGAAAAAATTCCCAAATTGGTGTTGAGGACACAACCAAAATAAAAAGTAAAGTAACGTAAGGAGAAATGCATTTAAAAAAAAAAAGATTCCATTACATTTAGATTTCCATAAATGCAAACAATTTTTCCAAATTTAACTCAAATTTACATTAAAATTCCCAATTGTGTCCCCAATGGCATTTTCCCAAAATTGACATAAAAAGGCCTGTTGTATGTATATGAGTGTCTTGATAAACAACAGTCTGGAAACAGGAACTAATTGTATTATAAACACTATACATAGTTCAATCAGTACAATAGGAACTTTTACCTTTGACCTGTCTGTTTGTTTGTTTTCAATTCCATATATTTCTTGTAGGAGATACAAGACACCATCAACAAACTGTTTTTGCTTCAGTGGTTTGATAATGTAGCCTCCATCAGCTGAACTTCGTTCCACCATTGCATATGTGATGTGACTGTGGCATGGGTGGTCTGAGCATAGAAAGCATCGTACTTCATATTACAGAAAAATTCTGATCCTGAGTGAGAGTAATCGATTCTTCAATATCTCATAAAATAAACTTGATAATCAATCCTATTTAGCAAAGAAACAGGAGGCCCATGAGGGCCTCAATTGCTCACCAGAGAACCATCTACAAATGTGGAAAGAAGACCAAGAAGAATATGTACATGTAGGCTGATCTGGCCAAGAAACATAAATATTGCAGTTTTAAGAAATTAATAAAAATATATAAAAATTACATTTCAGCAAAATTCTTGAACAAAAACATTTCTTCATCTAAAAACAAGTAAAACACATTGAGGAAATCATGAATCATGTAAAAATGAAGAAAATGTTAAAGTCTTAAAAGACCTAAAAAACACATCAAGAATTAATATTCCGATTTCTATGAAAAGTACAAACTTGAATCATACATTCATGTAGATCACTCAAAAACAATCTGTTTTTCAATTCATGCAGCAGTTCTGGAGAAGATTTTTAAAAAGGGGTACCTTATGTGACCTATTTTGCCCACCCAAGATCCACCCTGGGGCAGATCTGGCTGAAAACTAAAATTGGTAAAGAACCTTGAGTACTTGCTTTCTGTAAAGTTTCGTCAAAATTGCTTCAGTAGTTTTGAAACAAAAGCTGACAGAATGAAAAATGCACACCTCCCCCCTCTTTTTTGCAGTCTTAAAAAATTCACACCTTCCCCCTCTTTTCATAGAAAATTCATAAAAAATTCTAGAAATTAATTTCCACAGATTCTTGCACAAAAACATTTCTTTCCCTAATTAAAAGTAAAACATATGAAAAATTTACGGACAGACGGACATCTGACGCACGGGGAGTATCACAATAGCTCACTTGAGCCTTTGGCTCAGGTGAGCTAAAAAAAAAATAACAAGACACTATACAGTGATCAAATTACTAAATTATGCTAGGTGATAAAAAAAACAATTAAATTCAGCAAAAGGAAATTGCTATGGAAACTACGGTCCTAGGGACAACAACTATCTATATAAGATGTGTCTGCCCAAAATATGGCAAGCATGAGTGAGGAGATATCACAGATAACATCAAGACCAGCAGAAAGATAGCTGTCACAATGCAAGCCTAGTCCTCTCTAGAATCAAGTGGGGGATGATAATAAGAATAATAATAAACATTGTAGCTAAAACTTACCATCATCTTCAACGACACAGCTAATTACAATTGGTACAGCATCTTTATGTGCACAATACTGCCACTGAAATATTTCAAAAATTATTTGTGTTAGTGTTTGTGATATTCCATGCTAATTAAACATCTCTTTAATTAATTAGAGAATCTGAAAACAATGCTTCAGACAAACAGTACTGAGGAGTGATGTAAACAGCTGATGTGTCTTCTCATGGCAAACTTATTATTTCTGAAAAACCCATGTTACTATCACTTATGATTCCTAAGATATTATGTTTTGTGTGAACTTATAACGCTCGAACTGTTTTTCCATTTACAGACAAATATGCGTAAACAAAAACATTTGTAATTTTCCCAAGTTATAAATAGGCATAACTCTAGAACAGTAAATGACTCGCTTCCCTAATTCAGAGTCTTTCTGAATGTTGTGGTTTTTAGTATTGTGAACAAAAAAATGTACGAGTTTCGTAAAATTTGAAAGAGGCAAACTTGAGCAAGAGTGCAGAAATAAAATCTGACAGACAGACGGATGGACGGACAGTTAAGGGTATAGAGTAACAAAGACATATGAGTATTGTCTTGTGTGTTGTATTTCAAAGCATCTAGAAATGACTAGCAATACAATATTTTAATACCTCGACAATATAGGCATTAATAAGTTAAAACAGGATATTAAAATTACCTCTTCATCCATATTCTTGCCGGGATCTAGAATATGAGCACTTTGTGTGAACAACTGATTAGCACCCCGTTTATAATGGTAGGTCTCAGAATTCATTGATTGATCTCGTGGGTGGTAGCTGAAATAAATTACATAAATGTACTTATGACAGCTGTGATGAGGTACAACTGGACACTATCAAGACAATACCACTATCAATAAATGTGAAGTTGGAATATGTCTGGAATAAATCTAAATATGTATGTCTTTAAAATGCATAAATTTTAATGTAAATGAAGTTTATCATTTATCAATGTTTTGAATGCAAAGCACTTGCATGAGAGAGAAAGGTAGAGAGATAGAGATAGAGAGAGAGAGAGAGAGAGAGAGAGAGAGAGAGAGAGAGAGAGAGAGAGAGAGAGAGAGAGAGAGAGAGAGAGAGAGTGTGTGTGTGTGTGTGTGTGTGTGTGTGTATCAGGGTCTTTCCTATAGTATCCACAGGGCCGGAACTCGGCCCCTTTCCCAATGCAAAATGCATGTAATTTTTCCCAATTTGATGAAAAAATCCCCAAACTGATATTGAGCTCATGACCATAACGAAAAAAAAAATAATGTACGGGGAAATGCACATAAAAATGCATTTAGATTTCCAAGTGTGCACACACAATCAGAGAATATTTATAATCAGCTAAAATCAGTTGAAACTCATAGTTTGTCGACGGTTTACAAATAGCAAGTCTGTAATCATGTCAGCTCTGTGTCATAAGGTAGGCACAGGTATGTAAGAGAACGTCCATATTATATATATATACATGTACTTACACAATCTGACCATTGTTGATTTCCTCTGTAGCAAAGTAATAAATTGTGATAGCACATCGGACATCAGAATCGAAGGTAAACTCAATATTATATCTGCTGTTTGGAACTTCTTTTTTGCCATCATCAAGTGGGACACTTTCTGCATCATCTATCCTGATAGGAAAATGTTTTACTTTACAAAAATGTTAAATCTTGTCTTCAAACACACATAACTGAGGGTCACAGAAATAAGAGGCAGAAAAAACAATATGGTGGGGTCAGCATTAAAAAATAATTATATTCAGTGTGTCCAACCAGTAGTAAAAAAAATTTCAAATTCTTTATCAGAAAAGAATATAGGGCAAAAATGCCTAAAAAACTTGGTCAAAGATTTTTAGTAAGGTCAATCAGCTCACTTCAAACAAATCTTTTATTATTTTTTGTCCTCAGTTAACCAAATTTCATGGATTATGGAAAGAACCATTTTTTGTCAAGATCAAAGATTCTAACCTAAAACATTCTGCTTGTGAGTTGAATGTTCTACCAATAGCCCTCCGCAAGCAGTCCAATAAATTTTGTTGACCTATTTTGTAATAACAATTTAAAGTTGCCCTTGTTTTCCTTTGCAAGTAGCGTTTAGGCCAAAACACACATACCATAAAATGATCATTTGACATTTGGAAATCGTGACTAAGATAATTAGTCAACTTACTTGATAAATCTAAGTGAATCTTTCCGAATGTTTACTAAACTTCTCAGTGGCTTGGTTGGTTCATTGCCAGTAGCAGTTGGATACGGAAACTGAAAAAAGAACATAGAAATCTTTGTATCCTTTAAGCATATACTATTACAGTGGAGTCTCGTTATGTTGAAATAAGATTAGACCAAATTCCGCCTTATGTCAAACCTGAACATGTTGAACAGCCTGTCCTAATTTTTATGGATTGAAAAACATGTTACCGGTAATCAAAATTTCGGTAATTTCAAATTCCAGAAACCTCAAGATAATAGTTGTGGTCCACATACATGTGATAAAAATCAGTTCAACTGCTATGCCATAACTGGAGATTTTTAATTTTTTAGCTTGAGATTTGATCTCAAAACTGGAGGTTTTTAAATCGACGTTTTTATTGACATTTTCTTGTATTTTTTTTTTTTTGTCATGTAATAGCTTCTGATTTATTTCCTTGTTTTGTTCAATTATTTAGCCAATTGAATGCTTTTTTAAACTTATAGCACGAATTTTGCAAGTTTATACACGTACCAGTTCAATAAAAGATAACAACTTTGTTTATAATCTAAAAAAAATTAAGTTTCCATAATTTAAATACCAGTCCAGTCCGGTCCGTTTCCGTTTCTTATACTACTTCATGGAAGTACGCCTACCATAACATGTGTTTTGTGGCAGTTTAGACCATAAGAAGTTGTAATAACTATTTCTGATGGCTGGAATCATGCTTCTAATCATCAATGATACAAGCGTCACATGACATACACACAGTGACACACTGACTTAGTCTTATTACTAATTAACTGCCAATCAGTGGATGGGACATGGTTATGTAATCATTAAAACCCTCCACAATTAACATGCCCACAGGCTATTTACCTGTAAAAGTGTCAACAGATTAATAACCGGACATTTGCTGATTAGTAATTATGAGGAGTTTACATGTTGGTCACATTTTTTTTTTCCGTACTTGAAATTTCTGATGACGATTTTTCCTCCCGCCGGAAGAATCACATGTATGGGTCCAGTGAATTTTGAGATATCAATAAAAGACATGACCTATTAAGCAAACACAACAAAACCTGCAAATAAGAGACCATCCTATCATATGTGGCCTTTCTTGTATATTACATTGTACCTTAAACGGTCCTTTAAAACAGGTTAGATTTTATGTGTGTGTATACACACACACATATATATAATATATATATATATATATATGTGTGTGTGTTAGGAGTAAAAGAATACACCACTGTATCGATATACCAAATTTTACAAATGATACGATTCATGATATATATCCATATACATGTATTTATCGATTCAAAATCCGTTGAAAAATCAATACAAAATTATTACAACATATATCCTCCATTTCGTTACCCGCTTAATAAAATACCAAGAATAATTGCCCGCAATACGCACACATTGCATATGATTAACATGTACCGGTATCAAGACAATTAAGTTATTTAGTTATTTTTGTTTTTCAACCATCCTCGAATTAAGCTTTATGTGAAGTGCCACAAATACTGAACTGTGCTATTGACAGGCACCAATGCTGTGAATGGACTTTTAATTACCATGCCTAATGTAATAGGGGACCTTGGTTTTCAAGTCTCAACCAAAAGAACTGTCTTTCAATTCTCTGTCAAAATCTTGACATCCAGACGAAGGAACAGTTACTACCAATTCTTAAAACCTTTCAAACCAAAGACCTTCCCTTTGCAAGTCAAACACTCTTATACTCTACCAACGCAGACAGTCCCACAAATAAATAAACCACAGTGATTCCCGAGAGTTATCTCGGTTCCTGATCTGCAAGGTTTACATGTACAGTAACATTCATACAGTATGTACATGTGTATATGTACATAAATATATATAGGGTTTTCAATAAGATTTTGCTTGAGAGGCCAATATGGAATGAAGGAGTCCCCACCCCACTAGGGTATATTTTCAAAACCCATCACTTGTGATAGCTGCAGGAGTTCTAAGCGGCCAAATTTTATTTCTTTGCAATCAATTTATTTTTTTATTTGTATTTGTCAGCTTTAAATATACATTACACTACATGTTATTTCAGGTTTCCAAAATGTACACATTTTACTCAGGTTTCCGAAATGTACACATTATACATGTACTAAAGACACAAAACAGATACAAATGGGAAATATTTCAATCTCCTACACACAATATAACTTTTATTGGCTTTAATCTGCTTATTCAGTATCTACTGGTTTTGAAATCATTTTAAATACACCAGGTTTAAATCAACAGACTTAAGAGAACTCCTTATGACCTATGACAGGTTTGAAATACTGTATGAGTACATGTACAAAATGTTGTTTACATACATGTATGCATGTGGTGAGTATATACAGGTCTACCAAGGTACTTTGGCACATGTTTACAAACACTGTGAGTCTAAATCAAATCATAACAGGAGTGAAAAGCTACTTGTCATCACAAAAGTATTCAGTAATGCATGGAGTACGTGCAAGGCAATATGTTTCACCTGTATACCTATTTTTGGAAAACAGACTTTATTGGTTTTTGTTTCTGACTGAAACAGGATATTCCACTTTACCTTGGCAGACATATACATATATTCATACAAATCATGTAACATGTATCATGGTACATATGAACTACATGTAGGTGTCCTTTTATATACTATACATTTGTAAGTTGAAGTACCTATTGAACTTAACAAAATTTTTACAAGGGATCTCGGTGCCCACCATTGATTGTTCTTCTTTTGATCTATGATAGACTGATCTGTACTCTTATTTTGTGACTCAACAATGAATCTGAACTAAAACCCAAGTATTTGTTTTGTGCTTTCTCACAAGATTATAATGATACCAAACTTAAACTACTATAATCCAAGATACATGTAGCTTAACTCTAAGGGGAACCTAAAAGTCAAATTTCAAAAAGATCCATTCAATACATTGTATTTTCTGAAAAATAGTCGAAATCCAAAATGGCTGCCAGCTGAATATCTCTCTAAAAATGTAATTTGCACAACTAAACCTCGAGGGGAATCTCCATGAAAAATTTCAAAAAGATCCCTTCAGTACTTTATGAGAAATACAGTAACAAATTTCAATTGTCAAAATCCAAGATGGCTGCCTGTCTAGGCTATGCTGGATTCTGATCTCTCTGAAAATGTAATTTGCACAATTAAACTTCAAGGGAAATCCCCAAATCAAATTTCGAAAAGATCACATCAGTAGTTTCTGAGAAATAGCAGAAGCAATCTTCAATTCTCAAAATCCAAGATGGCCACCTGTAAGCCATGTTGGATTCCGACATCTCTGAAAAAATAATATGCATAATTGGCAGCCATTTTGTGACCCGACCCTCATGAAAATGAGCAATGAGAATCTACATGTCATATTTCATAAAGACTCCTTCAGTACTTTCTGAGAAATAGTGATAACAATCTTTAATTATCAAAATCCAAGATGGCCACCAGGCAGTTATTTTGTAATCCAACCCCCCCCCCCCCCCTGAAAATGAACAGAGCAAAACTAGAACTCAAAGAAAACCTTCATGTCAAATTTCATAAAATCCCATCAGTACTTTCTGAAAAATAACTATAAATTATAATAAACTTTAAATGTCAAAATCCAAGATGGCCCACCGGCAACCATTTTGTGATCCAACCCTCCTGAAAATGTACAGTGCACAACTACATCTCAAGGAGAACCTACATTGTACATGTATATGTCAAGTTTCATAAAGATCCCTTCAGTACTTTTGGAGAAATAGCGATAACAAGAATTATTTAAGGATGGACAACAGACACCACCGTCACAGGGTGATGTGAATAGCCCACCATCTGTTGAAGGCTAAAAAGAGAAGTAAGAGAACCATTTAGTTTTTATATTTTCAAAATATATTATACATGTACGTCATTGACTTAAAAGATTGCTGAAGTACGTGTACATGTGACATAAAAAGTCAGCAGTATAGATTTGAATACAAATGTACATGTATAAATAATTTGTATTCAATGCTGTTCATCTACTTCCATGTATTTATATTCAAATAATACCTGAGGTTTCCACTTTGACCAAAAAAGTAAGCTTACAAACATGTTATGCTCTTACGGCTTAGTATCAACAAAACACCCTTAATTAGCTTACAATTTATATATAAGTTTGTGTTATGAACATGTATGGTATATGTATATAAGGGTATCAGTGTTAGTCTGGACACTTTTTTATTCCTGGATTCAAGACAGTGTACAGCTACAAAGAACATAAGTGATAAGATGTACATACATGTATACATGGGCCTAATAAGGATCAATGAAACCTTGGATGGGTTTGATAATGGCCAACATTAATTCTGCAATATTTACCAGAGTTATGGGATTATGGGATCATTTTAAATGACAGGGCTCCCTTTAAGAGCAAATTGTTTCAGAAAACTTTTTATTTTATCTACAGGGCCACTCAAGGGAACAAGCAAATGTGGTTGCTATAGACAGGTGGCCATTATAAACAGGTTTATTTATTATAAAAAAGTTAACAAAGGTTATGTTTGAATGGCCTAAATAGGCAGGTGCCTTTATACAAATGAGGACTTTAGTGTAAGTATGTGTGTGTGTGTGTGTGTGTGTGTGTGTGTGTGTGTGTGTGTGTGTGTGTGTGTGTGTGTGTGTACATATATATTACTAGCTTATAGTTACTTGTAACTGAAAAAGTACTTGTAACAGTCTTTATAAAACTTACATCCCAAATACACATTAATACAGCAAGAGAAATGATTACAAGTAATGTCATATAAATACATACACATGCATGTATTATGAACTACATTGTAAAAAGAGTTATTTTGTTAATTTAAATATGGCAATGACCTGGTGTTTGTGCTAAAAAGCAATTTATTTCAATCTAAATTCATTATATACCATACATCATATAAATATTCATACATGTCATAACTGATTGTACAAATGGGTCGGTTTTAGATGAAACATTTTTGGCAGTGACAGTAAAACATTGTTGGATTACCAGATAAACTGTTGGTTTGGCTGTGAATCTCATACACAATGCACATGTACATGTAACCTACCAGTAACAAGCATATGTTCAACTTATAGTTACATGGACTACAATTAGTACTTAGAGATCTTTGTTTTTGTGTTAGTCATTCAGTGTTGTTTGAACCTTTCCGGTCTCACCAAGAAGTATACACTTGGATACTTCAACAGCCACAAATTTTGACCAGCCTCATGGCCCGATGCCAATGTAGAGAGGTGTGTCACATGACGCTACTCCTCCACAAGTACTAAACTACCATAACATGGTGCCTTAGCTCCGATAAAAAACTAAACTCAGGTTGGTACTTGATTTTAATATCAAAAAGACCTAACTCGAAGAATACTATAGCTACATGTAGTTGTTACATTTTGCTGATCTCCAATTGCTTCATTAACGCCTGAATGTATTTATTGTATGAATGTGTCAACCGGAAATTACTGATGCTAGAGTATCATGGGATTTATTTATTTTAACATGTGGCACGAAAAGTAAAGGGCATTAAGCAGCGTTATAAATTGTTTGTAAACATGTGCAATGGAGCAAGAACCATGTTTCTCTTGGAACTTTGAATTTTTAAATCAAATTTATTTTCTATGATCAGCCAAAGGCATTGAGAAATGTCCATTTTGAAACTGCGGTTTTTTCAAAGAAGTAATGAGTGTGCAGCCTCAACTTGATAGTGGTTGCTGATTGGTCTGTATAATTTGCACAGAGATGACGTAACCAATGAATATATTGCCTTCAAGCTGAGCCCTCAAGAAATGATAGTGGAAAGAGGGTGCCGAATCATTTGAGCTAAAAAAAAGTCCATGTTTAGTTAGAATAATCATTAACAGTCTGACAGACTATATCAACCATTCATTTGGTGATACAATTACCAGTATTGCACTACTTGGTCTGATATGAGTACTTAAGGAGTACAAAAACAATATTGACCAAGGCCGAAGGTATTGATGTATCTTTTTTCTTTTTCTTTTCTTTTCTTTTCGTACTGACTGAGGTTGATATTGTTTTTCTACTCCATAAATACTCATATCAAACCAAATGTAGTGCAATAATCATTTTATTACATTTTAATTTAACAAACCACTGATCACTGAAAGAGAAATGGCAAATTCTATCAATCACTCTGGTTTGTCTCACTTTTCCATGCAGTCAGAGAAGTTGGCGCAAAATGTAATTGAGCTAAAAAAGTTTTGTGACGTCATAGCATTTTAATATGATAAATTATCCGGTTTATGGTCCATTTTAAACTTAAACGGTAGGAAACATAACCATCTCTGGACAAATGGAAATGCAAAATAAAAACAAAAATGTAATAAAGGTAAATGTCAAATTAAAGTCCGACATCAAATGCACAAAATAGAATGTGCATACACTTAAAAATACATGCACATATTTTAAAGGTTAACCTCTGTCAAGATCACTGATGCATTTGAATCTGGGATGTTCCGCTTTTTCGGGAATGGGGCCTGGGTCTGTTGTTTTGGGAATTTTAACAATGTTTTATTAAGTTGGAAAATCCTGAAATACACAAAACTACATGTATGTGAAAATACAAGATTCCTTCAAATTCAATGTCATTTGACTTCAATAGTGAAATTTTGACTGAGAATTTTGCCAATTTTGTTTTAATTGGAAATCTGACCTTTTGGGCTGGAAAATCTATGTGAATGCCAACAATGTACATGTATATACATGTATGTAACTAAACCGATATTACCATTACATTGACTCTTACTGGAAACACCTCCCAGCAGATGTATTATGTTATATGGTTAAATCAGTGAGTCAATTATCATAACTACCGTATTTTATGGCCTATAGGTCGATGTGGGGGATAGGTCGAATGGCCGATTTTTGGCAAAAATCCAGGTTCCAGTGAACACAGCTTGTAGTGTCCTGAAAGTCTGAATGAAGACTTCAACTTCACAGCGGGGTGCCGAGATAAGGGAATCATTCAAAAGTATAAACTGTCCGGTATAAATATAATGTAAACGATGTATTTTTATTACGCAGTTTCTGACACAGTCTTGAATCCCAATCATATTGTAACTTGAAAGATCATTATTTTGTCACTTGATTATGAACACAGTGCATTACGCACACACTAGGTCACATTTAATAGTCGTATTAAGTGTAAATACAAATGGGTGTTTGCAGTAGGCCCCTGGATTATCCGGTGGAAAATGTTGAATTACGATGTTAAAATGAGGAATTGCAGATACAAGTTAAATATTTCACTATTTTTTTATTAAGATAAGTCGATGCGGTGAATAGGTCGAGGTCACAACTTTGGAGAAAAAAAATATCGACCTATAGGCCATAAAATACGGTACGTGCCACTTGGCGGTAACTGAACGTGTCACCCCAAAATGTACAATACCAACCAGGGTGAATGCTTTATTGATATCATTATATAGCGTACATGTATGATGTATACATTTACGGTATAATGACATGAATTTGTATGTACATGTGTCACTGTTTCATATGCATCACTTTGTCTACAAAGATCCACATAGAATACCAATAAGGCAAAAAGAGGTCAATGTATGACCAGGCTAACAACAAGTTCAAATTCCATTCTGAATTGTTTTTATTTCTGTAAGTAATCAGAATCTGAGTAAGAATACTTACCTGAACTGGTTTACTACCCAGAAAGTTCAAATCAGAATTTTCACCAAATAAGTACGCCTCTGGTTGGCTCATATCAAATCGCTCGCCACCCATGATAAAGTGTGTTCCAAAATAGTTGCCTAGAAGAAGAAATGGAGGAGGTAAAATTTATTGTAAAATCAATTATAATAGCCATATACACACACTGTACAAATACTGGTATACATGTATGCACATTGTACAGTAGGCATTAGGTAATCTTCTCTTGAAATATAATACGGGTGTTCCATGGTATTTTGACTCCATGGTAATCTAACCCCGGGGTAATCTACCATATGGTATTTTAACCCTGGGGTAATCTACCATATGGTATTTTAACCCCGGGGATAAATTACCATATGGTACAATGTAGACTGACCCCGGGGTTAAATTAGCATACGGTAGGTTAACCCCAGGGTTAAAGTACCATGAATTTCAGCCTTGGTGATTTAACCTGCCTATCCCACTACAGGGATTTCCCACCCTTTCATATGGGGCTGAAATAAGACCCCATTCCCAATGCAAAAGCAATGCATTTTTCCCCATTTCCTGTCAAAATTTCCCAACTGAAGTCAGGTGACGATGAATTTGAAGAAATTCTTGTATAAAATGTTGCTACAATTCCCAATTCAAAAGGCCCAGGCCCTTATCCCAAAGGAGTGTGGAAATTTCCTGCACTTACTGAAATAGATATCAGATAACTGGTTTTTAACTAAATATGCTTTACATACAATCAACAAATTATTTTTTACATTCTGACTGGTTAATTATAATACAAAAAATATCTATCTAAAGGGGAAAGGTGGTTAAACTACCATAAGCAATTTGCAATGGTATTTCACCCCACCCCCTAATATTTCAAATACTGAGTTTTTATCACCATTTTTGGTTGATATTATGTAGTTATGCTACAATGTCCAACTAAATGTGTATAATATTATAATTTTTCAATCATAAAATGAAGAAAGGGGGGGGGGTAATCTGCCATGATATTTTAACCCCTCCCCATATTTTTCAAATACTGAACTTTTATCAGCATTTTTTATATGATATTAAGAAGCTATGCTAAAATGTCCCATAATATGCCTATAATAATACAATTTTTCAACCCGAAAATGAAGAAAGAAAGGGGGGTTAATCTACCATAGGCAATCTGCCATGGTATTTTAACCCTTCCCTCCCCCATAATTTTTCAAATACTGAACTTTTATCAGCATTTTTTGTTGATATTATGTAGCTATGCTACATTGTCTCATAATATGCTTATAACATTATCATTTTTCGATCCAAAAATGAAAAATGAGGAGGGGGGTAATCTACCATCAAAGAGTAAAATTGGCTGCAGGATCCAGGGGCCAATCGGGCCCCTAAAACAAAATATCTAAGGGCCCAGGTTAAAATTCAGGGGCCCAGCTATTTCTTCAGATACTTAGATACAAAAAATAAAAATAAAAAAACAAACCAAATTTCTCAATTTAATTCAAACACAATTTCTTTTTCTATATAGCTTTTATCATGTTGCGTGCAATCATGAATATGTCTCTTACATGTACCAACCGTTGACAATTTCCTGTCCATTTTTTTGAATAGTGGTTCTTTTAATTTTATTGGTACACTTTGGAGTATTCTATGTCTGGTTTCTTGCTGGGGTTTTCAGCAATGTAACACCACCTGACAAAGACTTATGAGTCCAAGGAATGGTTACAAGTCAAATCCCATCCCCACTTTGGAAAAATGTAAATCAGCACTTAATGGAGTTAAATAGACACCTGAAAATATTTGTTTTTAAACACTTGGAAATACATGTTTCTATCAAAGTAACGAAATAGTACTAAAAAATCTCAGAAGAGAAGATTTAATTTCAAAAATAATTTATGTGTATAATATGCTTTCTTGATAATTATAAGTCACAAATTCATGTCACTGTTGACACTAAAAAAAACATACATCTCCAAATTATCTATTTTAATTTAAATATGCTATTTGCTATCAAAACATTATTTTGACCTAGCAATCCTTCGAAAGGAACAAAGGATTCAATGAGGGGCTAATGGCTGCATAATAAAGGCGATGATTATGAGATCCCACCAGATAATGTTGAACGGGTGAAAATACCAATCAATTAGGCCTGAGTGCCGATATCAAAATAATTTACATGCAAATGCCAAAAAAAAAGTTATAAAAGAAACAAGTGCTGAAATAATTAGGTGTCAATGTGCATGAACTAAATGCAGATTTCAACATGTGCCGACCTAACTAGGATTCAAAGAAATCACGAAACTTTCTCGAAAGTTGACCTCCTTGTCAACATGTACACACCGTGGTATTAATTGTGTATAAGTAATACGCTTAAAGTTAAACATAACGTTGTGACATAAAGCATTTGATTTACACAACAAAATTGATGCGGACTAGATGGAAAGAGAAGAGAAAAATGGACATACAGGCATTTATGATTATGGTTGTACTCGCTATCTGGGAGACCGGCAGGGCAGGTTTCGGTAAATTTAACAGACTCTGACCCCTGACTTAAATAAGCCAATGAATAGACTCTTTTCCCTCTACCATGTGGTTGATGCATGATTGATTGTTGATGCATTTTGATTGGATTCAATGACACAATGTACAGGCCAAATCAGTTAAGGTGTATGAGGAACAAAAACGATACGAAAACCTTGATTTGGGAATGACATATACTGTATAAATGTACAAATACATTATATAATAGCCATATACACTATGTACATACATAATGTACTGCACAAATGAACAAATGTAATAGCCATATACAATGTACATTGTTACCTCAAATATCCTCTTATTCAGTACTTAAAGGGGTCCTGAATTTCTATGGCGACAGAAGATAAATTTGTGGATAGACAGACAGAAAAAAATCTGTTCAATGCTTGATGTCAGGGTCTTATAACATGTCTTTTTTTCTTTAAAGATTCCTCACAGATACAGCACCCATTAATCCAATCAATTTAGGCTTTATATATCACTGATGCAGCTGGAAAATGTACATGTATGATTTAATTTCAATAATCAAATCTACACATGTAGTACGGTATCAAATGAAAGACAAGGTTTGATCATTTGTCAATGTATAATAAAGAATCACCACAGGAATAAGTAAGGTCATGTGAACATACATGTACATTATAAATGAACTACGGTAACCAAGATAACTGAAAATTGTCACAGTCAACAAAACTGTATGTATGTAAGGGTCATTCTAGCATCTACCATTATGGCACATTTTCCTGTCCATGAAAGCAATCAAGTATATCACTGTTCAAAAAATTAAACTTTTTCATGAAGGTTAAATTGTCAAATGTATGGACATTTACCAAAAATGTTAGAACTTTGAAAAATAAATATTAAAAAATTGAGTTGAGGTATCAGAGTTGACTCTTCCTTATGTCACATGGTTGGTGTACAATGGTATAAGCTATCATAAAAATCGAAGTTGATAAAAAAATTTTTAAGAAAAATGCAAAAATAATTGATTGAAATAATATTCTCAAAAAAACAAAATAAAAGTCTATTACTAAAAATACATGGCAGTTTGAATTCCTTTAAAAGATAACCTTTTCCTTAAAAAAATTGCCATTACCAAAATTATACATATATTACCAAAGAGACATGTTTATAGAAAGATGTAACTCTCATTTCAGTATGACAATTTTACTATCGTCATGATGAAAGTCGCAAGTTATCTTTTCAATGTCAACCACTGAACCAGGAAATTTCATGTTTATGGAAGATGGCAGCGAGAAAAATGACTGTATGTACTGTAAATAATGTGCGTATATTTTTTCATGGTCATTACCAAATGGTCTATGTGTAGGGCCAGTGATTTTCCGCGATCGCGTAATCGCGGACGGAATCGACAATCTGAAATGGAATTTGCGTTTTTGAAAATCTTTAAAAATTCCAACGTGAGATAGAATTTATTTGATTGTGAACTAGTGTGTTATAAACTTCAAATCTTTGCTTATTTAAAACATATTTTATCACATAATTTTACATCAATTACTATTTTATTCCTTAGATCTATTAGCCTACATTTACACATCAAAAGATAAGGGCAATCATTTCCATTGTCGTAATATCAGTACTGACCTACATCTGTCGATCTGGTGTCTTCTAAAACAAAAATAGCTTTAATTTGATATCTTCTTTCTGAAATATATACCAAAATTTATAGTAAAATTTCACAATGCAATTTAATTTGATATCTTCGATTGAATTAGGTTTTTTTTGACATAATGTTTTCATATCAATCTACGTCATATTTCTGAATATATATATAAACTCTTTAATTTTTATAATTTAATAGTAAAATTGGTTGATCACAACAATGAACAATGATCATCCATCCGTAACGTCTTACATTTTCTTATGTTCGACATAATACAAAAAAAACGCTAGGCGATTAAACGACATGTCCAAAAGATCAAGTTCAACAAATATCAGATGTCGGTGACCATGGTTACAAACTGCAAAATGTCACATGAAGTCACTTCTGCCCCTGACCTCGCTTAAAATGACGTTTTTTGACTTAGCGCAAAGCTATTCCAAATCTCACAACATAGGCTCCTTTCTTGCATTCCACTGTACTCTGTACAATTTACTAGCCTGTAACGGTAATATAAATAATGATCCAATGGGGGTAACGGTAGCAACTTTCATTTTCTACGCTAAATATGTTTGGCGATAAACCTAGTCTTTCGGCCTGAAACGGTTTTAATAAATGTAGAACATCTTCGACATTTTTGATAATGACCATTTACCAAAGAGATTTAATGATGAGATTATAATAAGGCAATCATCAACATAATAATTGGCGTCATGTCATAAAAGGCGAGTTCTCTTTCCCAAATTATATTTCCTGATCTCCAAGTCATCACGATGTCGGTAAGTTTTTATAAGTTGCGTCACCTTTATATAGTTACTGGTTGATCTTCGCTGCAAAATAGAGAACAGCGCCACAAACCCCCCTTCAGAATATGCATTTATGATCATTCAAGATCATTCGTGAACGTCTGTTCTCCACCATGGTTTCATATGTGTCAAAAATCCCTCTTCTCTTCGTCCTGATGTCGAGACAAAGAGGGATTACGGCGTGATAATACAAAAAAAAAGTAGCGATAATGTCAATGTAGCTAGGCTAGAAGTAAAACTTATAAAATTGAATTTGATCTCCAATAGATAGGTGTGAAGAATCTTTTGCCTGACCTGTCATGTCGTCAACTTGGAACGAGGTGTTTATTGTTGTTATATTCAAATAGGATATATATTAATCTAAAAGATCAAGTAAGAAACAATATCAAATATTTTTCAGCCACATAGCAGAGGAGGTCTTTCCGATAGTCGGTGACACTGGGACAAAATGAGGAAGGTGGACATACGTGGATTAACAATGTGGGGGATCGCTAAAACGAACAACGCTGTGAAAATAAATATAAAGTCAACAGTTTTTAGTAATATCTTTTAAATAATTTGATTAATCTTTATTCGATAGTACTTTTTTTCAAGGTTTTTATATGGCACCGGCGGATGATTGGGAAGGCAGGGAAGGCCAAGCTCCAATTCTACTGCCCCTGATTTTACCACCAAAAATCATCGCTTGTGGAAAAACAACTTACGGGATTGACAGACGAATTACGTCCCTCCATGACTTAGTACGAAGAGAGGACTGCAAAGGATTTAGGAAGACCAAAGGATATGAATTACGTGTTAATTCCGAAAAGTGATAGTGATAGTGTTATATCTCACACTGTACATAGGTTATTATGTTTAGTTGTTTAGTCTCTCATGTTTAGTGTCTTGCAATGACATGACATGTATTTAAATAAAAAAGTTTTTGATTGACTTAATTCACTGTTTACTTGTTAGGCCTACTGAAAATACAATGTACTTGAGCCTGTAAGAATGTCTAAGAGTAATTCAGACACATTAATACACTCTATAGCTAATTATAATATGGCCGAAACGACTGATTACTTGGGGCCGCCTACTATATTTATCAAGGACCGAACGAGGGAAAGGCCGAAACGACTAGAAATCGGGGTAACAACCCCCCCCCCCCTTATTTTTTTATCCGAAGGGCGACACTTGTCTCAGTCGACAATATATTTCTTACCAGATTTTGGTGGATATCTGTACGCATTATTAGAAACAGCATCATACTCTTCCTCATTAGAATTACTTCTAGTAGATAATAACGTGCCCATGACTTTTCCCGTACTATTATGTCAACTGTTTCATGCAAAATGGCGACTTCCGTGTAAACTGTGACGTCACAAGAACCTGCTGATGGTATATGGATTCCAAATTTAAAGAAATATTTCCATATTCATTTTGGGAGGAAATTAAGTTTTGAATATAAACTAATCTTATGTAATTGAAGTTATGACAAATTTTATAATTATATTTTGTTGACAAAACAATGCGCAATGTTTTCAATATTGTATGCCCGCCCTTGTTTCTATGAATGAACCAATCGAAAACACAAAGCCACGTGACGTTTCCTGTCAATCACGCATTGCCTTCCATTCTTCTAACGAAATATCAACATAGCGTTGTAAAACCCTATCAAACCTGAAATAGGCTGTTTTCATATATTTATCCGTAATATGGATAATTTAAAAGAGCAAGTTATGATAAATCATTTTGTATCAGCAACAGGTGTACACGCAGAGCAAGCAAAGCAGTTGTTACAAGCTTCAAATTGGCAATTTCAGGTAATGTTTTGATTCCTTTCATCGCAATGTACATATTTTTATCATGGCGCTTGTTGACGATCTGTGTGCAGCACGTTTTATGGGTCATATCGTAAATAAGTACAAAGAAATGTTATGATTTTCAAATTTATTCATTTCAGACTGCCCTTAGTATGTTTCTACAAGAATCATCAATACCTACATGTAGAACTTGTAATGGCAACCACTCCAACGCAAATAATTATCCGGTAAGTGTGGCCTCCATCTTGATGACATCATCGTGCGAGGCATTTTGTTTATTGTTTACAAATGTACATACGACTAATTTTCGTGCTTGCTAATATTGTGAAGCACTTTAAGGTCACTGTGGTGTATAATTTGCTTCTCACAATTCTCTTTGGACATTTTCAACCATCAGTGAGTATAATTTTGAGTTTGTTATTTATAAAGGAACAACATCTTTTTTTTTTAATAGTGACTTAGCCAATCCTTAAAATTTAAACTGAAACTAAAACTGTAATTCATGGAAATGGATATATGCGGATATGTGCACTTGTCACTCATGAAAACGTGTTTTGTGCATGATGGCATGCACACGATGACTTAATGCATTCAATTCTATTATAGTTATTGTTACAAACTTACAAAGCATTATTTTGTAAATAGTTACTGGGTAAAATAGATTTGATTGAAATTTCCATTTCTTTTTTTTTATATATAAACGGAAACACACACTAAATGCATTTGTCTGATTGTGCGGTATCACCATGTGTCTGTGCGTAATATGGGAAAAGTATCGTCTACTTAATGCTACATTACATGTAGGCTGAAATTCTGTACCAAAATCTTATGTACGCTTGCCGATTGGCTGATGGTAGCAGAGCAATCACAGAATGCAATCTTCCATATAAGGAAAACCTTACTATGCTTCAGAATCAGATTACTGACAGGACTTTTTTCCTCCAAATTTATAGTCAATATTGGGCTATATTCCCAATCGCATATTATATCTTTTTTTCCCCCAACTTTTTGTCCAAAGTTCCCTATCATGAACATGACATCTCAATTTTATGCTGATATTTTCAGTCATTGTTTTTTGTGAAAGTTGAAGAAATATGACAGATGAATGATAAAAAGATTTGAAAAAATAGCAAGTAACAAAATAAATATTGCTACCCTAGATCCTTTGTTACAGGACTAGAAACATTTGCTAAAAACTCCCAAATTTGAGCCAAAATTCCCAAAATCCGACACCATGGGCCACTTTTCCAAAAAGGTCAGAAAAAGCCCTGACTGATTGGTTGTCAGTTTCAAACGTAATAAGGTTTTCCTAATTAGGAATGTCTCATCCTTTGACGATTTGCCATGAGAGTGTATCAGATTTTCTAATGAATACAAAATGGAAGTTGTGACAATATGTATACAATAGTATTACTATTACGTAGCTGAAATTTATCTCTTAAATAAATGGAATTGTGTCATGGATTTTTGAAAATAAAAGATCAAGAAGACAAGTCACCAAATTTCAGACAGCAGCAGTGGGAAAAAGATATCCCGGCAGATCAATATGCTGCTGTGAAAATGTCAGTTTCTTGCTCGTTGCTACAAAAATGTTTATAAGAGGACTTCTGCCCCTGATTATAGCCCAACAACGTAGTTGAAAATTGGGGCAAAATTTCAGCCTACATTAGTTTGTACGAGTTACATGAAAAATATATAGTATTTTTCATGTTAAATACAGGTTGAGAGTAAATTCTTGATGACTAATAATGGTATAAGAACACTCTCATGTCATTTAAACCATGACAATCAGGGGCTGCATGACTGGTTTCAGTATCGTGCATTAAACTATGCATGAAGTCTCTCATAACTGGTCAATGTGGTTGGGGTCCCACTGGACTCTTAGCCGATTTTGTGAAAAAGTTTGTCTGTTTACTAGCTAAAATTAAAGCCGATGTTGAACTGTTCTATTTTTGGGGTAAATTGTAACTAAGATCTCTCCTCCACCATTAAACACTGGCCACCACCTTGTAATTTAAATATTGTGGAGATTACATGTATGTGGCATAAAAACAAAAATCTAAAAATTGATGAATAATCTTCCACTGCTGTTATTTTCTTTGTTTACATGTAGAAAATTACATTTATATATATATATATATATATATATATATATATATATATATATATATATATATATATATATATATATAATAATATTTTAAGGATTAACAGTAACTTTTCAGCAATGTTGAGGGAAGAGTACACTTTGTATTGCACAAAGCACAATATAAAAAAAAGTGTACTCTGTTTCAACATTGGTTATTTTTCAGTAAACAACTGAAACATTAATGTTACCATAATCCTTATAATTTTATAATTTGTCTATTTCTTTTTTGTTTTTTTTCCAGTTATGTACTCCTGCAAATACTCCAGCAACACCTCCCAATTTCCCAGATGCATTGATGGCTCTTTCAAAATTATCAACTGCAGAAAAATTTAGCTCCTCACCTTATGCCACATCACCTCAGCAAGTAGCGAACTCACCAAAAGCATTAGGAATTGAAGCGCAACGATAATTTAGCACAGCTGGAACTCAAAAAAATATTTGTTGCAGGATAAAGAAAGAAAATGATCAGTTTTGCTCGGTTCGGTATGTGATATTGAGGAGTGCTTTTTTCTTGAACTGAGATGCTATTGATTCCTAATTCAGGCTTTAGATGGCACTGAGATCCATTTTCCTTTCGCCACATTAATGGCTTTTGAGGAACAGCATCTGAGTGAAACTCTTTGTCCTGTAAAAGTTATGACATTGCTTTGTAATAATGGTTTTAGTCATCTTCAAACAAATTTTTCCCTCCTTTGTTTACTGTGGTGTTACGTAGACATTGGTATCCCAATCAACAGTGCTGTTGTATTGTTGAATTTGTAAAAACTATTATAAGAGTCTCATGTTGCCGGATTAAACTGAACAATTTTATTTACTATGTTAAGTATGTTGCTAAGTGACAAAACGGTGAATGGTATTCTCCAAGTTTTCCGTGTTATAGTGCTTGTGTTATTATTATTTTATGTACATGGTTTTCATCGAGTAAGAAGTCGGATGTTGCAATTAATTTCAGCAGTGTAGCAGTTCGGTTCACATTTGCCATGATCTCAGATTTTTCTCCCAGTTTAAAAAAAGAACGTTTTTTTTATTAATTTTTCAGCAAATATTTTAAAACTTTTTGAAAACAAGAAAACAATTGAATTAATGAAAGGAAGAAAAATATTTAGCTTGTCATCCATGAGTGTTATTAAATGATGGGATTGACTTTCTTTTATATAAGTGTCCGTCCATTCATATGAATCATTACCATCTTTTTTAAATCTGCTTGAAATTCATTTTGTCTTGGACATATATCAAAGAAGGTCTACCCAGCCAAACTTGGACTGCCAGTTTCTGTATTATTCATTTTCACTTGTATAAACATCATTACATTTTATACACATATTTTGTTAGCATAATGACTAGAACTTGCCAGAGTTTGTCGTCATCTTCTTTCTTTCCTTCTTTCTTTCGTATTTTACTATGAATTTGTTTGAACTTTTGTCTCAGACTGTAGTTTAGTTTAGTCTTTTATGCTCTGCATTAAAGATAATTGTTAGTTTCATTTTTTGTAAAGATTGGATAGAACTGTTCAATCCTGCGATACTTCTTTTTAAGATACAGTTTAACGAGTGACAAAGTTTTTGTACATATATATATATATATATAAACTTTTTGTATAGTTGTCATTTACTGTACGTGAATATTAAAACATGGCAATTTTTAAGTTCTTGATTATGAATTCTTCATTGTTCATTAAAACTACTCAGGAATGTATTTGATATTGATGTTGTTTGTTTTTCTGGTTGACAGTCACAATATGTTTGACTAACCATGATTTACCCCGCAAACAGAATATTTAAAGTTGCCTAGACTCGAGACTTTCAGAAAAGTTTGTCAGCATTGCATGTTCAGTGAGTCAAGTACAGTAAGTACTCTGTATTACAAATGAGTCAAGTGCTCAGTATCACAAATGAGTCAAGTGCTCAGTATCACAAATGAGTCAAGTGCTCAGTATCACAAATGAGTCAAGTGCTCAGTATCACAAATGAGTCAAGTGCTCAGTATCTCAAATGAGTCAAGTGCTCAGTATCACAAAATGAGTCAAGTGCTCAGTATCACAAATGAGTCAAGTGCTCAGTATCACAAAATGAGTCAAGTGCTCAGTATCACAAATGAGTCAAGTGCTCAGTATCACAAAATGAGTCAAGTGCTCAGTATCACAAATGAGTCAAGTGTCATCACACAAATGAGTCAAGTGCTCAGTATCACAAATGAGTCAAGTGCTCAGTATCACAAATGAGTCAAGTGCTCAGTATTACAAATGAGTCAAGTACCAGTACTACAAATTAGTCAAATACATGTACAGTTAGTATTCTGTTTTACAAATAAGTCAAGTACTGTATTATAAATGAGTATTGGGTAAATAAGTCGGTACCAGTATTGCAAATGAGTAAAGGACTTGGTATTTTGCAATTGAGTCAAGTACTGAGTACATTGTAAAATGTATTTTAGAAATGAGTAAAGGACTCCATATTTGAAACTAGCGGAGAAGTCAACATTACTGTAGTACAGATGTAAATTCTAGATCTTTCAGATGACTCATGATTATGTAGTATAATGATGGACTACTGATAATTAGAATGTTAAGAGTTAAATGGCATTCATATCTCCATAGCATTATTTCTTGTTTTGTAAATTAGAAAGATGTGGATGTCTCTTTAAACTTTAAAATGACTACATGTAGATAATTGGGTGTTAAACAAATCTTTTATCTCGTTGATGACGGAAAACTTGATTCCGAGCCAAAATCTTGTGACTTTCATCACACCATCAACTTTCTGTTGTCGACAGAATTCCAGGTAAATATTTTTAGGAGTAATGTTTTCTCAGGAAAATGGGGGAACTTGCATGGTGTTCATTAAAATAAAGCAACTGGAGTCCCGTCTTGTCTTACAAAAAGGGATCATATATCTTAAGAGGTTCCAGTGAAATTTTAGTAAATATATTTTATAGCCTGTAAATGAGCCCTGCAACAGTACAGAAATACCATGTTTTTTTCTGCTGGTGTAAAAATAAAGAACAGTGTAGGTGAGCCACTTGTGAAAAGGCCAGGGTGCCATACTAAAACTCTGTATTTTTAAACTTTCAAGGCATGTAGACTTTCTCAAACTGCAGGACAGAGTTCAAATTGATTTCATTGCAAGTATATCCTTGATGTAGGGTTTCAATTTTATAGAATAAAGGAAGTAAATGCATCTTATCAAATATAACAAACTAGATCTATTACAGATTTTACCTGTAAAGTCATTCGGATTGTTGCGGGAGCATTTCATATGACAGGGTTTCAAACTATATATTAACTATCAACATCTCGGAAACTATTGGTTGTCTGTTGCCTTCAGATTTATATATGCATGTACAGTTAAACCTGTATATAGGGGCCACCCAAGGGACCAGAAAATATTGACCCTTTTGTGCAGATGACCCTTATACACAGGTCCAATTTAGTTGAAGTTTGCAGTCAAGGGACTTGAAAAAACTGGCCTTTATAAACAGGTGATCCTTATGTAGAGGTGGCCGCTATAGCAGGTTTTACTGTATTACAATAAACAAAAACACTTCCAAAAGGTAAAAATGTTATTGCTGCTATCCCATAGAGGTAGGTCAAACCATGAAATAATTTCCTTAAAGGGGGCATTATCTGAGCTGTCCAAAAATGATCTAGCTTTTCACTACTTAGATTGATGTACAATAACAGATAATATATAGGTATAAACATTCTTATATTTCTTTATATTTTGTGAAAATAAGGACCCAGAAAGCAATGAGCCTAAAATTAGCCAACCAAAACTTTTTGTTTAGTCAAAAACATATACCAAACGTGGCCAAAAATATTTATTCAATTACACATTCTTAGCCAGTTTTGAAAAAATGCTTTAGACTTAAAAATAAGCCAATTACACTTTGTTTTGTCAATCTTAAAAATATTAGTCACTGGCTACATTGGCTAATGACAGGTTGAGCCCTGAGATCCAGTGTCGTATACATAATTATACAAATACATGTAGCATGGTCAAATTAATCATTTTCAAACAAATAATGGCCAAATTGGGTTCCTCGACCAATTTTTACAAAATATATAGGAATTTAAAACTTTATGCCTATGTATGCATGTGTATATCTTTCTTGTTATTGTACTTCAATCTAGGAAGTAAAATATTTATTGTTGCAAACAAGTTGAGCGCATAATAATAATGGAGAAGGAAGTTTATGACATTTATTTTTAGAAAATTCTCAAATGAAAATGGTTACATATCAAGATATAGAAACTGAACATTTTGTATCTGTTATATACCACATGTCTTGCAGTATTCAAAGTACCTATGATAAATCTTATAACAGCAAAGAAAGAACTTTTTTTTGGACTTTATACATTGTGGCTTTTTACCATGTAGGATGTATAATGGTTTTGTGGGGATTGGATTTCATACATTGTGGGTTTTTACCCTGTATTTTGTGACGACTGAGCTTGCACATGATACATTTTCTTGTGTGGATCTTCTGAATGAAAATGTAAGAACAGACCTCAATATTTTAAAAAAAATTTAAAAACGGTTGTCTCTTATAAATATTATAAACATAATACCAAAGTTATAATGTTCAAGACGATCGTTTCTGACAATAAGATTTCATCAGTTTAGCTCCATTTTACAACAGATACATACTTTCTAAAGAGAAAGTGGTATAATACAAGGTAAAATAATAAATCTAGATGTATAGCCAAAATCCGTCTTATTTTATGACAATCGCCTTGACTTTGTAACTGGTGTCAGCATCGGTGACAACTAACATTTCTTTCAAGTTTTATAAACCATTGTGCAGTTTAGGCGCATATGTTCATTATTATATCATTCTAAAACAGTGCATACATACTTGTAAATGCTTGTTAATTAATCTGGCCATAAAAAGGTTATCACTGCATTTAGATAATAGGGAATACTTAGATAATAAGGAATACAATGATAACTATCCAGACCATTTTTGTCAGCATACGTATGTTCCTATATTGAGAGACTATCAAAAGGCTCAATTAACAAAGTTTTCTGTCAGATATTACTATTTCATATGAAAAGTATACATCTTACTTTGCTGTTTATTTGATCATCTTCTGTTTAAGATCAACGAGGTTGATATAAAATAAGTTTACAGATATCTTGATATATAGAAGACTGTTTAAATATCTATCATGGAATATTATAGTTTGGCAGTTTGCCAGCTGAAAAAAAAATCCTTGATTTTATAAACATGTCAATTTTATGCAAGAATATTCCAATCTGTTTAGATAAAGAAATAACCTAACAATGTTGATATTCTGTTCATTTTTACGACCATGCAAAGTTTCAGTAAGGCGCTTGATACTCAGGTTCAAGAAGCTTTAGTATAAGCATACAGAAAGTAGGCACACAAAATTGCAAATTGCAAAAAACAAACTAAAAACATTGTAAATTGGAATTGTAACAAGTCTCTGCGAATTTAAAACTGGGCGAAGCCGTTTGCATGTGCCGTTAGTGGGACGAAAATAGCATGGGGTGAAAATAATCTTAAATACAGTATATAAAATCTATTCTGAAAATTTTCAGATACTTATTGTGTTTTAAAATCGATGTCATTATGTTCATCTCATCAAATCAATAATGAAAACACAAGTTAAAGCGAAACAGAATTTTTATCCTACAATTTGCTACCTGTGAAAGACCGACTTTAAAGAGAATAATGAATTATTCACGCAAAACATAAGTGATAATATATCAATGTTTTTGCTATATATATCGCTAGTCATCAGACACATGGTGATCACCGATATTCCAGTAAAATTGCAAGCATTATTTGACATCTGCAAGTACAATGTACCGTATTATTTGTTGATAATAATATATTATATATCCGGGGTTTAAAGTAACCAAATTTACTCAGTACTCAGATTTTGAAATAAAAAATATAATTTCTGATGCAACTGAGCATTGTTTCTATAACTATGATATGCAGTTGCAAATGATGAGGACATGTATAGCTCATTATAAGAAATCTTCAAATATATAAAAATTTTCTATTTTTATTAAAAAAAAATTTGACCCGATGTGTTTGATGTGGAAAGGGGAAAGAAATGTGTTTCATTATCAGTCACATAGAGAAGTTTTACGAACGACTACGGTATATTATTATAAAAATTGTAAAATAGAAGGTGAGCCTGAGTACGAAGTGAATGTGATGATCAGACCTTGGCCGAATGTGTAGTCAACACCGATAATAGATTAATCAATAAAATTTGTTACAGAAATTTTATTTATCAAAATTTTTAGATTTACAGATTTCTTAAACACATTGGTCATTCCTCTTCCCTCGCATGACGTAAAGTCGTAAAGTAGTCATTTGACCTCCTCAATTTCTTCTTTGGTTGTGGCGCATCTGTACAGTCTATCGCAATATGCGACTTGCTGGAAACAATGGCTTGACATTAATCGAATAAACGCAACAAGATAGACCTATGAAGTATATCCGCAGTATGATTTATCCGATATTCAGTTGTGTATTTACTACTTATTGTATCGAGTTCAAGCAGATATATATACTTGTATACGCTTTAGATGCTGTATGTACCGGTAATACAAAATCCCGTGAACGTTGTAAGGCTTATACAAATATACTAAATACTCAACCGAGCAAAAGTAGGTTGAAACGTACAGTGCACATAGATCATGTTGAACTTGTGTTTATTTGCCATCACCTATATCAGCCTATATCACTTTTCACCTAGACCTAGTAAAAAGACACGGATGATCAATGAATGCATAACTATGTCTGAAGGTCAATAGGGGTCACCCAATAGTTTATGCGTTGCTTACTTTTGAGAGCTACTATCTGGGGGAAAGCGGTAAATATCATATGGTAAATAGTTTTGAGAATAGATTCAAATAAGTAGAATTTAAAACAAAATATTTGTTATTTAGAAAGTCGACATAAACCCGCATGGGATGTAAATTGATAGAAACCAAGCTGTCCTATTTCGCTAGATTTTTATTTCTCCCAGTTTTCACACTTCTCTTACAAATATGTGTTGCTCCCTGCAAAATATAGTTTGTAGACAACACGTGAGAATGTTTATATGTTGATAAAATCGAAGAGAGGAGAAAAGGTTTATTGATGCACATAAGAATTAATATATATATATATATATATATATATACACACAGTAGAATCTCCTTGTTTCGAAGTTCATGGGACCACCCCTATTCATTCGAGATATACGGAATTCGAGATAACTTAATTTTAATTAACGTCTATTTATCTATCACTCTAAATCGGTACCGGCTGTTCATATATATATATATATATATATATATATATATATATATATATATATATATATATATATATATATATATATATATATATATATATATATATATATATAAATCTAAGTAGTAAAAGAAAATGCACAGCAATGATGATGTGGTGCAATTTGATCTTGTCGTCAACATATTGGGACATTCACAATGACGACGAAACATTGCGGTGTACTCTTGATGTTGATTGCGGTTCTGAAGACCAAAACATTCCCTAGAAGTGTCCTTGTGGGATATGATAGGTATGAAAAGCAATAATTTACCACGTAGATACCAAAACATGTATTAAAAATATGTTATCTAACGATTAGATCGAAACGGATGCATATATAACTATTGAATGGAAGAAAATAGTTGTTTATTTATGTGTAGTTCTGATCATTCGTATGATGATTCGGATGATTTCTTTGCTATTATCTCCAGTCAAGCGGCAAGAAGTAAACAACCATACAAACAATCAATACACCCAATACACTTTGAACCCTGTAAAATTTCTTTGTCATAAATCATTATTTCGAAAACTACACAGGTCATGAAACGAATTATATAAAGCACTGATTTTTTTTCCGTGTCCTTATGCCTAAAATGCTATGTAATGATACGAATTTAAATGAATAGCACTAAAATGTCTTGTTTGGTCAATGATTAATTTCTGATAACACTGTAAACAAGTACAGACTACATGTTTGTTCATTGCTTTGTTTATGTCGTATTATTCTGGATTATGTATATTATCTAAGCTGTGTATGTCCACGCAAGTAAATGTAAATTTCAACATAAGACTTTTAGTAACTTGTAACGACAAACTTGTTGTTTGTAGTAGATGGAGTTAAAACGCCCTGCAATTACGCTGTGTTTCAAACTCAAATGGTATTTCAGAACCTGTAATGATTACGCCTACATCAAAACCTACAGAAAGATCGAATATATATATATATATATATATATATATTAGATTACTTCCTAGCAACGATATTTTTTCTTCCTTGTTGTGTAAAAAATGATTTTCCATTCTATCAAGTGCTGAACAACTTAGCGCTAGTGTAAATAGTGATATCACAACAGCGATGTATGAAGCTTTATGTATCGTAGATAGAGCACGCATGAAGCTACAGTATGGTTGTGTTTGATGTAATTTTCGTACTTGTATCAGTACAAACTTATAAACAAACCTTATCATTTGGGAGAAAACGTCCATTTAAAAAAACAACAACACCAAAGACATTTAAATGAACTTTATGTGTATAAACAAAATAAAAATGTAATAAAAGTAGGGCAACGTTGATCGACCGATGTGTGTGAAAAGGAGTCAGCGATGCGGAAACTTGAATGTTGTTTTGACGGCAATGTTGTGGTTTTCTGGGATTGATCCATGTGTACAATTCGAATATGTACATCATGAATTTGTCTTATCTGTGGACTACGGTAGCTTGATGAATATGTTACTTCACGTCACACACACACATACATACATACACACACACACAACACATTATTTTATATATATATATTATATTTTATATATATATATATATTATTATATATATATATATTGACACACATATATATATATATATATATATATATATATATATATATATATATATATATATATATATATATATATATACATGTGTATCATGTATATTTATATATATGTATATATATATATATATATATATATATATATATGATATATATATATATCTGACATCATCACCATCTTCTCCTTCATCATTTTTTTCCTTCTTCTTTATCTTCTTCTTCTTCTTTTCTTTTTCAACTTCGTTTTCCTCTTCGTCTTCTTGTTCTTCTCCGTCTTTTTCTTTTCCTTGTTTTTGTTGTTGTTGTTGTTGTTGTTTTCTTCTTCTTCTTATTCTTCTTCACCAAGTCCAAGTTTCAATTTTCCAAACATATTAACACATAACTTTTTTAAACGATTAACCGTGAACAAATGATGCAACCTTTTCTACGCAGTGTGGAATTGAAGTGGATAGGTAAACTAGAAACAGTTGAACTAGAAATTTGTTTACTTTTATATCGGCACTAAGAGACATACATTATGTAATTTTAATACCGCGTCGATACAGACGTTTTTGAGTAATTGACAACTGTTTTTAACTAACTGCTCTTGTTTGCTGTTACAATGAAATGTCGAGTTATGTGTTTGCTGATAGTTGTTGAATCGTCCGTACGGACTGAGACAAGAATTTATTCCTCACTTACTGTATACAGGGTTATTTTCGCCCCGTGTTATTTTCGCCCTATTGCACTTGCAAACGGTTTCGCCCCGTTTTAAATTCGCACAGACTTTAATTATTAAAAATAAAGATTTGCTATTTTGGATTCACCCATTTTTGAATTTGCCCACTGACGATGAGGGCGAAAGGGCGAAAATAAAACGGGGCAAAAATGTCCGTATATACAGTATTTCATTTGAATTAGACTCTGGACATCTATGACACACCATCGATTCACTCACATCAGTACAGTACTTTATCAGTTGATGAATATCTGTAACACTAACATCCAAATTGGATAACACAAGTTATTCAAATTTAAAACGTCCTCTTTACTCTTAATATAAAAACAAACATATCGAAGTATTAATTATCAGGTGTGGTCCAGGAGACACTATACAAATCAAGTAAGCATCCTCTATTGACTTTGTACATCCACTGGGAGTCCTTGGTCAAATTCATACGAAATAAGTGAAGAATGAACTCTCATCACAATAGGAATAGACAGGTTGATGAACAGGTAACTCAATATTTCATTTAATGAACATAATGGGCGACAAAGGGATATTGGTACTTAAATATGGAATGCTGACAACAAAAACGACGAAACTATCACTTTTGTAAACAGTACTACAAGTACGAACAGAACATAATCGAAATAAAACAAGTACCAATATCATCTTGATGTCACGTCTGTTAGTGCAGTTACATGTATTCACGACAGAAAAATTCTGAAATAAATACCAATATCACCTTTTCAGTTTTTGGCTAAACTGATAAAAAACTTTTATCCACATACAATTCACTACATATTCAATCAAAATATATATTTATAAATCCATTCCGTTCCATTCAAAGCAATTTAAGTGCAACTAATCGTTTATTTACAATGCCTTGTAAAGATTCATGTGTTTGAAAAGTTCTTTTTACATAAAGAAACTTAATCATTTTCTTTTATACAAGGATATACATGTATATTACTCTCAAAGTTAAACATCAGACAGCAATATGTTGTTAAACTCAGTGACGTAGCACAACGTAGTCTAACCTGTAATTGAAAGCGATTGTTTCATGCTTTGTTTACTTCGAAAAATGTAAAATGTACCCCGTAGGTTCTAGTGTATAAATAGACTCGACAAAATTCTCGTGTAGTAAACGTGACTCGCATTGCGGTTAGTTAGAGTTCAAAGGTTATGTTATGAAACCATATCTTTAAATCTGCGTTAAAGAAATCTCAGCTGAAACAATGTGTATGTGTAATTGTGCACTAAAATGTATATGTGTGTGCATGTGTGTATGTGTACATGTGTATGTATATGTGTGTGCTAGTGTGTGTACGTGTGTACATATACATGTGTATGTGTGTGCACATGTGTGTACATTTGTAAGTGTATATGTGTGCATGTGTGTTTACGTGTGAATATGTTTATTTTTCTCCTATGGAAAAACGAGACAAACATTAACATCTTGACCTAGATTCTATTGTAGAAACAAATAACGAATGTTTTATCTACTTGTTTATCTTTATTCTCATACGACATAGTATTTTTACCACGTGTTACTTAATTTTATCGTCGCTGGTGCAGGAATGGAGAGGAAATGCAACAAAATAATTTGTATTATAACACTCTTAACATGATTATATTAGTGTTTTCGGAATTTGAGTTCCGGACGCCGTGGATCAAGTCGGTGCAGGAAATCCTAGAGAGTGATTGTCCTTAGAATTGGATAAATTCAAAACATAAGTGTTTGGACTCCAGAGAACATATGTTATTAATTCGTTCGGTATTGATTAAGATTTGTTTTTAAACTGCAGTAGAAAGCACGAATCGTTAATAAGTAATAAGAAATCAAGGGGCATTAATCAATAATATAAAATAGGCGCAAATTAAACGTCTAGACAACTCTTGTTTATGCATGCATGTTTGTGAATGTGTGTGTGTGTGTGTGTGTGTTGTTAGTTATAGACACATATAGGTGTCTATAAACGTCTTCAATATGCAGGAAATGTTTTACACCTATCTGTGTTTTATATTATAGAACATGTTTATTTTGAACTAGATATCAATACCTCGTCACTGAATGAGGAGTGTATACAGTTAATTTCATATTAACACCCGAATAACAACTTTAAGCCAATAAGATGTGAATGTTTGTGATAAATACAAGATGAAAAAAGTGTCAACATTGTGTTATGATAATTATTTCATATATTTCTTTATGCCATTTGCTGTTAATAATAATTTTTGCAATATTAAAATCACAAACACCAAAGGAGACAATTTACTAATCAGTCAACCAATAGCAAAATAATGAAAACACGATATGAATTACAATAGATGATTCTGACGTTATGTATTTGATAAAAGTTATTATTTCATATTTCTCGACTATTGTGCAATAAGTTTCGTACCATTATTTGTATACACGAGATATACATATTTAAAAGGTTTTATAAATTAGGAATATTCAAGTCATTCTTACTTACTTACATTTAACCGTCTCTTTGAGAAATATATTATAGAATACATCAACTTAAAAACAATATAATTTGTAGCATAGAAAAGTATGACAATGGTGCTGAAATTTGTTGTACAAGGAGTGAGGAATTACTTCCCTTGTACAACATTTCAAGTTGTCTTCCGTAATATGTATTTGGCATGCATACATACATACATACACACACACCCACAGAGAGAGAGAGAGACATACATGCATACATACAGACAGACAGACATACAAACAAACAGACAGACATACATACATACATACATACATACATACATACACACATACATACATACATACATACATACATACATACATACATACATACATACACACACATACATACATACATACATACATACATACATACATACATACATACATACATACATACACACAATCGTACATATATACCCGTTTTTTATTGTTACTTTCTGACAGAGAAGAATAGATTTATAATGGACAATCAGATTTATATTTGCTACATTTTGATAGCTCTATTTCAATTATACTTCTCTTTCATGAAAGAAATTTATCATGACAATCTGTACAATAAACTCTGTGGATGATTTTTAATGGATTTGATGGCTATCCACATATTTCAATGGATACAAGCAGCTTCAAAACGTTATGGCTGCTGATCTAAATGAACTGTAATAAACGCTGGGAAGCATTGCATTCCCATATGCATGCAATTACACATACACTAGCTATTCACAGTAAAGGAAAGTCTACAGTTAAGTAATATATAGAATGGGACATTTTATTTTCTCTACAAGAAAAACATTATCAGAACCAAGGACATCGGCCGTACAATTAACAAGATAGCAGGATTTCTACACAATTCCTTCAAGTCAAACAATCATGATCATTTATAAGTAACGATAAACTCGGAAAAAAATTCAAAATTGATAGAACATTCCTTCAATATATTGGTGACAGAATTGAGATATGAAAACATTCTGGCAAATAAATATGTCAGTAGATTGACCTAGCAGAAATGCTTGAATACGCGCGCACGCAGGTACGCACGCACGCACACACAGAGTAGTGAGACTTAACTTTGGCGTCCACTCTATTTTAATTTAGGAGATTGAAAAGGTAATATATTAACATAACACTAGGTTAAGGTATTCATGTAGTGCATGTATATTTAAAGAATATGTTTTTCAGTGATCATTCATGTGAAGAGATTCTTACAATTGCAAAGGGATAACGGCGCTAAATATATCACCACTTGTCCAGTCACTGTTTACTAGTAGAAGAAGGAGCGGAAGTGACTACTATATGTTTTTATCACCAGATATCACTGTTATATGTCGACGACACTACTTTTTAACTGTTTTAGGCATTAATATTGTATGGAACTTCAAAGAACCACTGACATAGTGGACAGGGCTATATTTATATGGCATCTATTTTTAGATCTTTTAAAGTGTATTCGGAATTCCAATAGAGTGTCCAGGAGCTAAAAATATAACGCCGGTAAATGATATGGGCGTGTCTTATATAAGAATGAGATAAACATTATTTGACAACTACTGCTGTAGTATACATGAAGGTAAGTATCGTATTATTTACTTTGATTTACCTTTACCAATCATATCATTCAGGTCAGAGATTATAGACTTATTTATCGTGCATCAATTTTCAATATGGCTGACTTGATAGAGACGGAGAGATTGGTTGTTTTACTTGGCTCAGGCCAGATTAACAAACAACTCGTTTCTGCAGTTTCAGGAAAACAAACATTATGCTGTGACCTGTTGGGACATTTACTTATAACCTGATGAAATATATAGTATAATAAATGTTGAGATAAGTATCTGAGTTGCTCTTATGCAATGTTTCCTGAAATCAGTACATTTTCAAAAAGGTACAATTTTGAAAATGTATAGTCAGGAAGAAAACATTTTCTAACCATTTCAGGAAAACATTCTTTTATAAACATTTCCATAATGTTTTACATGCTATATTTGATAATATTATCAAAACGTTTGACGGAAATGTTGATGAAATATTTCCAACAGTACATCGGAAAATGCCTCAGAAAAAATTAAAATATATCCAAAAGTTCCTTATAAAATGTTTCCAAAACGTTGTTCAATAATGTTTTCTGAAAATATTTCATAAAAAATAACGTTATTGAAACATTTTTTGAAAACGTTTTCAAAACTAAATTGAAATGTTTCTATAACTTTTGTGTGTTAACTGTGATGTTTCTATGTTAACAATATTACTAAAATTATATTTGTCCTTTACTAATTTTTAATTTAGAAGAAATTAAAATGAGTACAGGACAGTATTGATCTTTATTACCATTCATTGGAACACTGTCTAGGGGATTATTTGGGACAGCCACAATTGATGATGTAAACTTACTAGCTAATCACATGAATGTTCTGAACAAGAGAACATCACAGCTTGCCTTAGCTATGGAACAATATGGTTCTCATCTCTCCTCTTTTATATCAGTGGTTGACAAGAGAACATCTAATTTACTAAATGGTATCAAGCTCAACTCTAAAGCAATCGATGATGTTGCAAAGGCTTTTGACAAAAATTTAGTTAACCTACAGAATGCCATGACTAACATATCCACTATTCTTATAACTCAGGTTAACAAGGGTAACATTCTCAGGACTACGTTAGATAAAGTTCAGGCATCAATACAGTCTCTAGTTCAAGGGAAAATCTCCCCATTTCTCTTGCCA
Organism: Atrina japonica; assembly: GCA_030159075.1. Taxonomy (NCBI): domain Eukaryota; kingdom Metazoa; phylum Mollusca; class Bivalvia; order Pterioida; family Pinnidae; genus Atrina; species Atrina japonica. Next base: position 437,712 of record BROG01000539.1, read on the forward strand.
AAATCTAAGCTACTTAGAGTCATCCGTGGCATTACTCAATTGTTAGGTAAATCTTATAAGGGTTTTTACCTTCGCACACTGATCCAGAATACTACTACACACATGCTAATTTCCTTTACGCTCGTCACTATGGTAAACTCTATCTTACCATTAAATTCCCTATTTCTACTAACAAAGTACCTTTACAACTGTACAAGATAATTTCACTTCCTGTACCTGTTAACACTACCTCCTCCCATGCTACTCAGCTCTTATCTCTACCTGACTACCTGGCTATCACTAGTCACCATGATCACTACACATCTTTATCCTCTGAAGACTTAACCAACTGCATAAAAGGCTCAACTATCCTATGCAATTTTAACATACCACTCACACCTGTCACTGTCCCAGACTGTACTGTGGCTCTCTTTTCTAACAACATTGAACAAATTAAGCATCTTTGTAACTTCCGGTTTATCCCAAACCATCTAAAGTCCAATTTAATAGAACTAGCACCAACCTCTGTGTTAGTATATAATATACACAACTTAGCATTGGACTGTCCTGATGAGAAAAAGGTTATTACAGGATGCTCTTTTTGCATTATACATGTACCTTGTAAATGTTCCTTATCTACTAACTCCCTCTATCTACCACCTAGGTTGGTTGACTGTTATAAATCACCCCATAACATTTCTAAACTCCATCCCTTTAATCTTGCTTTACTCCAAGAATTTTTCAGTGATAGCAAATTAATTTCTCTTTTTGGTGACACTACATTCCCTTCACCTATTGATCTTGAGGTTCCATCCTTTCACATTTATAATCATTCTTTCACTCAAATGCTAATAGAGGATCATAGTTCACATTTGAGTTTAAAGAAGATGGCAGTGGCTGCCAGGAAGGATGAAAAGATTTTCAAAACTTTAGCAGAACCCTTAGTGGACGGTCAAATTCAGCTCATAAGTACCTGGCCTGATACAAAAGCTATCTTAATCTTTTCGACTATGGATGTAGCTGCTATTGCTATTATTATTTGCATTTTAGCATTATGTAAAATCCGTAAGCTTTCTGTCACTCTCTTAGTCTTACAACAGGTAGTAAATACTAAATCACAAACGATACCTTCCTTTATTTATAACAATAACCCTACAGAATCGGTGATCAATACACAAGACACCTTAGATCAGCTGTTATCAGCAGAAATTAATTGGTCCCTTGGTGTACTTGTTGTCAGCATTATAGTAGTTGTAATATTGGGTATCTGCATTCGGTTGTTATGCCGAACAAGACAAAACAAACATACTGTTGTGTATTTAGAACTCACTTCAGGTGGAACATGCGTCATGATTCCATTACTGCACTTGCCCTTGTGCCCATCCTACTATAAAATCACTCATCCAAATATTACAAATATCAGTTTCCAGTTCCCCAACTTTTGAATTATATGCTGAGTGGTCTCCCTTTAGTGTGATGGATACATTATCATCTAAATCAATAAAAATACCAGAAACAATAAAGGTGAATTATTTTGTTCATCGAAGAATCATTCAGATTCTGAAACATCCCTTTTCTGCTCACGTTGTTGTAGTTCATCAAGGTCATGCCCTCCTATTAAAGCCATCTAGTACTAAAGATGATTGTGACATGCTACATGTAGTAAATAATCTTTTGTGAAGGTTCTTTCTTTTTTTTTTAAACTTGCATTTTGGACAAGCTGTCTTTTAAAGCAGGACTTACAATTTTTACTTGGTTTATCGAATTCCTTAAGAATGTAGACATTTGTATGTACATGTATATATATTCCTGTGTAACATTGTGTATATATGTTAATGATATATATATATATATATATATATATATTGGTTTTGGTGATTACCTCAGTGGTTTTTTTATGTTATTGTTGTACATTTGTACATGTATATACATTTGCTTGATGTTCATACTCTGTAGTCTCTACTTTTACTCATAAGGGGTATATATATATATATTGGCTCCCAACATATCTACTGTCGAGACAATACTGTCGTAATATGTCTTGCGCAGTACTTGCAGCACAACAACAAAATAGCCGAAGCTGTTGGTTGTGTGGCCTGTAAATAATTGAATAAATCGGAATTAATTAAAACGTCTGATTTTATTTCTGGTCAGCATAGGAATGACCAGATCAGACGCGCACTTCTTGTGGTGCGGGGTAACTATTTTTTTTTTACTATTTCTAACTCATGAGCCAATGAAAATACAAATTTCCAAGAATAAATGCGGAAGGAGTATTCAGTCTTAAACTAAAATCTATATTGCGCATTTATTTTCAGAAGGCGTGATGCGGCTATCACTTTCTACACTCGTGATCAGCGCTACCCACGTCTAGGGACGCCAACCGATTATTTCGGGAGGAAATTCATTAATCCCTATATAATGGACTTAAAACACCTTATAATGTAAAATCAATTAGTAATGTATATCTTCGACATTAGAGTCATTCTTCTAGCCGAATCTGACACAATTTGTGCGACACAACAATTTGTTAGATAAACATTTCCTCCGACAAGAAAGAACTGACAATTGAACTAAAGATTAAAAAGACAATTCACAAACAGAAAAACCATGCAAAAACAAATCAAGATGTCGAAATATTCTCACTGCAAAAATTTTACAATGGAGAACTTAAAAAAAAAAGAAGACTTTTAAGCCTACTTACTAAATATCTAAATTGTACAATAATATATATAAAAATATTATATATAATATCATTTGAGTGAAGTACTAAAACTTGTTTTTAATTTTCATAAACATATTCTAGCAATATATAAATATTATTTTAATCAATAATAATTTCTTCCTGACATATTGAATAATAAAGAGCGTTACACATTGTTTTACATCACAGCTTAGATGTAGATCCTGGGTCTATTGCTTTGCGAGTCAAAGGCTTAACCATGTAACTACAGTGCTACTCTCAGTAGGTAATATTTTACATCACAACTCAGATGTTGACCCTAGGTCTATCGTTTTGCGAGTAAAAGGGCGTAACAATGCAACTACAGCGCTAATCCAAATAGGTGATATTGTGCTCGGAAATTCCAAGTTCAACCGGAAGTTTTTAGACAAAATATCAACCTTTAAAATATACAGTATAGAAATACGTTAGCTGATAACTTTAAATATAGCAAGCGACTTTTGTTTTGAACATCGTCTGCTTCATGAAGCACATTTAACATACATCAATAGAACTACGTTATGTGCAAGCACGTGTACTCATGCATGATGGTTTCTATTCAGTCAAAAAATTTGTAAAGATTGACTCAGACATTTCTATCCTCAGTACAGTAAATCGAGGTATTATTTCGGTTACATTTTCTTAACTTCTTTCTTTTTATAGACTCCATCTATTTAGGTAGTGGCTTTAAGACTATGTAGATTATATTTCAGATGCATACCACTTTCTTTTAATAGAAGATGGCGGAAGGTAGCCAAAGACGATGCTCCAGTTACAGAACGCTAATGTTGTCTATATTTGGAGATATTACGAAAGGTAACAGAGAGACAGACAGACAGACAGAGATAGAGAGAGAGACAGAGAGAGAGAGGCAGAGAGACAGAGAGAGCCAGAGACAGAGAAAATAACAGAGAGAGACAGACAAACGGACAGAGAGACAGAAAGAGAGAACGATGTAGGCAGAGACAGAGAGAATGAGAAAGAGACTGTTTTGTCGTTACTTATTTCAATGTTTTATATAATGTTAATGACTTGTTAAGATTTGTGAAGATCCGACATCCGTGCATATATAGTTTGTTGGTTTGAGTGTCTCGTATATATATATATATTTATGAGTCGACCATCAGCACCTATCATATGAATATTTTGTTGACGATATGCGTAACAAACCATTTTCCCACTAGTAAATTGTATTTGTTTGATATTTAAGTCACAATATTAATGGATTTACTTATTATAAGCACGTTTTATTCTAAAGCGAAAACAAACGATTATTCATGGGTTTACATTTTAAATTATTTTTTCTCTGGATGCGGTGAAACAGTGTCAAACAAAATAAGGCCGACGGTTAAATCTTTTGCCTCTCAATGGTTTATGTCGACATATAAAATAGGTTTGGTAAATTATCTACTGGGTTGATATATAATCTACTTATATTTACTGTCATTCATTTATTCCTTAAACACAATTTTCCCCATCAATAAAAGCGACGTGGCGTTATTTGTAAAATTAGAAATTAAATTAGTGAATTAATACTTGATATATGCTACTTATCAGGAGACATAGATATATACATATTGTATTAAATTACATGTACATGTAATATTGGCTTAATTTTCAAATACATGTACATGAATAATGTAATTAGGTATTTGAAAGACTACACATCTGGCTAGGCAAACAAATGTAACACATGTAGTTATGAATAGTTTTAGGTAATCCTGTTTAAGGCCTCTCTGAGGAAGTAGCTTCACAAGTAAATCTAAATCAGGAATTTTTAGTAAATATCTAATTTTACATTGCCCAATTAGAAGTCAAATAAACTCATTAGTATATATATATATATATATATATATATATATATATATATATATATATATATATATATATATTATATATATATATATATATATAGATATAGATATAGATATATATATATATAGGGTTAGGAAACAGACAGAATATACATCGACTTAGGGATAAACTAAGGGAGCATATAGTGTGGCGTGTCGTCGCCAGGGGGCTTTGGTCCTGATGCGATATTGAGCGATAAAGTTGAAAGAATGTGGCCCACACGAGTGATGTATTTAATAAAGTATATATTGTACATATGATTTGGACATCATTAAACGTTGTACAGTAATTAAGATGTGGGCTTGTGGTTTTATAAACGAACATAGACGACGGTCGACTTGACTAAACAACATCCACGATGCAGAATTTCGCTACAGCGAATATAAATTGTTACCAACAAATCGCCAAAGGTGCTATATCAAACACACAAAGAGCAGCCGTAACCGAGTAGTAAGATCGCGAAGTCTCATTTATTATTAAAGCGGGTTCGAATTCTACTGGATTCTGAGCTGATTTTGTGGGACAGTTTACCGGCTTACTTGAGGAAGGCGGGTGGCATCATCCCGGGAATCGTGTTCTCCCCTTTACAATGAAAACGTTGCTGTCACCACATAACATAAAAACTGTTGTACGTGCCGCAAAACATCATTCAAAACAAAAACACCCTCTTGTTTTTTGTTTTTCATTTATTTATACAGCGTTTGAAAGAGCAAATCAATCGTATGATAAGACATGCAACTCGCCAAGAACAAGTTTAGAATAATTCTGAATATCGAGACTTGATCATTTTAACGGTTGGTGTTGGTATTATGTTACTGTTAGTATGGTATAGAATACAACACTCCTCACAGGAGTATGAATATACACTGGCTTCTGTTAACATAAATCACTGTTTTCAAGTGTTAACATAACATATATTTTGAATTACAGACGATTTGGAAAAGTTGAAATTTTGTCTGAAAAAAATGAATGTCGGCCAAGGAAATTTGGAAAATACTGACTCTGGAATGGACGTTTTGAACTTAATGGAGAATTGTGGAATTTTGTCAGAGAAGAAATTGCAAAATTTGGTCAATTGTTTGCAGGATATTGGGAGGCAGGACTTGAATCGAAGAGTGCATACCTTTATGGAGCAGAAATCTGTATATACTGGTGAGTGCTAGAGAAGAGAGAGAAATTATTTTTACTTTTAAAATTTCAGTTAATTGCTTGGCATATAAAAGCGACGTATAAATTTGCTTTTTAATTTTTGTTATCAGGTCTGAAAAGAAAACAAACAATGTTTGTTGTGCCCTTTTTCCAAGAAACCAATAACTCACGCATTCTACAAAACAAGATGGAGTCTTCAAATGTGGCTGTTTTGTCAGGTTTGTAAACTCTATTCCATCAACAGTAATAGTTCATATACGTAGTTACTACTACTACTACTACTACTACTACTACTACTACTACTACTACTACTACTACTACTACTACTACTACTACTACTACTACTACTACTACTACTACTACTACTACTATTACTACTACTACTAATACTACTACCAGTACTACTACACTACTACTACTACTACTACTACTACTACTACTACTAATACTACTACCAGTACTACTACACTACTACTACTACTACTACTACTACTACTACTACTACTACTACTACTACTTCTACTTCTACTACTACTACTACTACTTCTACTACTACTACTACTACTACTACTACTACTACTACTACTACTACTACTACTACTTTCACTTAACATACTACTCAATATATGTATTATCATTATCTGAATTGAAAATAAATTTCCTATTATTAAAACTATCACAGCTCAATTACTAATCTGTCATTTCCTAATCAAAATGAGACCTGTGGTAAAGATCTTAACTTTTATTATTTGTATTTATTTAGAATGACAAAACGTTAGAATCAAACACGATATCAATATTAAAATCTATCATGAAGATAGCTTGAAAATATCCAGGTAACATAGTGAAATAATAGCTTTTAACCCAGCAGGGATAAGACATCTCCTTAGGAGTCACAAAGAAATACGCACAGACTAGATAACTATTAATAGAAATATAATTATATATGCCACAAAATTTTGACATCATCTTTTATGTTTTTCATGGTTTATTTTACCTATTCTATAGGTGTATAAGGTAAATATTAAATAGATTAATAAATAATAATAGAAATAAAAAGAGTTTAGGCCTATTTTTATTCAACAGCTAGCCGTTGAATAAATAAATGAATTTTAGCTATTTCGCTGCCGAGCAGTCATCTGAACAAAACTAAAAAAACAAAATTTAAACCTTCATACAAATTAATTCATATTTTCTTATAATGTTAATTCTAAAATTCCCTTTCCTGATTTTAGGAAACCCATTTTAAGTTTCAGGCACAAATTACTCATTCATGTTTTCGTTTAGATCCTTTAATCACATTACTCGCCTCAGTTTCCTAGTTAACATTTGTATGTTTGTAATTCCGTACAACACCTAAACAATTACCTGTTTTTTCACATGTAACCTGCTCACAGATGTTGGCGGCAGACATACTTGTAACTATGGCAGCACGTAAAGAATTGTGTGAAAAGAAACCTTCCATTCCTGCTTTGACAGTAAAGCCCCTTTCCCGCTTCACTTCTCTTACACCTGGCATAATAGTATTTCTCTGCAAAATGTCTTTATTGTTTAATTAGCTATCCGTCAAATAAATTACAGTCCATTTGGATTTTACTTGTTTTCTGGGTAAATCTGGATTTCGTAATGGTATATTTTTCCTTTATCTGGAATTGGCTCTTTAAGAATCTATTCATTCTGTTGTTGATAATATTTCATACTCAGATATATAAATAAATTAAAGATCTTTAAAGTTGAAATTAGGCACATTTTCTATATCAATCTCCTAGAGTAGTTTACATCTGTATATGGACTGTTCATATGTTGAACATGCCCTGGCATATCGGATCATTTGTGAAATATAAACTCCATATGCAGGTGACTGTGGGATCTTGCTACTTAAATGTGGAAAATTTACGACGGGAAAGCCGAAATCGTCGCGTTTCTCGTATAGCTTAGTTGCCAATTTCCCGTCTGTGTCTAAGTAACAATCAGATAGAAAAGAATATATGAAATAGGAAAAGTGAAATTATATATTAAATTGAATTACTTTTCCAACTTTTAACTTTTTTAATGCTCCATTTGCCTTACATATCACTTTAGACTTTTACTACTCTATGTACCGACTCCAGCTTTTACGACTTCTCTAAAGTACCAGCGTTTTAAAATCCAACATATAACCACTACATCAATGTAGTTTTAAACATACTGTGGAAAATTAATGTTAATGTTTATAATTATGTGTTGATTGTGACTTTTGTTAATAGGTGACTTTAGGTCCTCGAGCCTAACACATTCTTGGATAATAAATGTCATAAAATTGACAAAATCATCATCATCATCATCATCATCATCATCATCATCATCATAACAATGATAATAGTGATATTGGTTTTGTTATGATTTACTCATATAAGCAATTTTGTATCTAGTTTGTGGTAGTCGGATGTTTATATTATATCTACTTAAAACTAAATATCAATTGCTAAAGTTCAACTTGTTCTGATATCTATGTAAATGAGCAAATATTTCAACATGCGAACATCATAAAATATCATTGTTTCATCGCTTCACCTGTATCTGTATAAGTTCTTCATAGAAACTGGGATAACATTTTTTTCATCCTAGAAATTTCTTTCATACACTTATCAAATATTTATAACATGGAAATGTATAATGAAATTAATAAGAGTTTTATATCGAATATTTCCAGGTCCACCTGCTTCTGGAAAAACACAGCTGGCATTCTGGTATGCAGGGAAATTTTCGGCTATCAACGAGAATGCAGTTGTTTGGAGATTCCGATGCCAGGACAGCAACAATTTAATGACTTCTATGACGGACTTGTTGGATGATTTAGGTATAGAATTACCAGACGCGACTCAAAATAAAAAAGAAAGTATTTACTATATGGGGGAACTGATTAGAAATTATTTACATGATGGTCCTGGGAGAAACTCCTGTCATCTACTGGTATTTGATGAAGTAAATCCGCCTTGTAGTAACATAGTTGCAAGAATCATGGGGGTACTGACAAAAGACAGGAAGATTAAAATAATCGTTACAACAAATGAAAAATGCTTTTATCAAGATTTTGACAGAACATCATGTATCGATATCAATGGATTGTCTGAGACCGAGTGTTTGGAATTCTTTAGACAATTGCCAGAATTTGAAGGGAAGGAAACAGAGATCAAAGATTTAGGACAAATGGTTGGTTATCTGCCCTTGGCTCTTGTAATAGCTCGGTCGTACATTACCGAAGCAAAAGTCTCCATTGAAAAGTACATTCAAAGTTTGAATGACGCAAAATTTTTGCAAAGAGTTGATAAAACATTCATTGAAAGGAGTGAGTATAAGAAAGGCTTGGTAGATTCTCATATATTTGTTCTGACTGAAATAGAGGCTACCCTTGAACCAGAAGGGAAACATCTTCTGAAAAGTCTTCCGTTTTTAGACCACGATAAAGTACGTGTGTCTATTCTTATAAAACTTCTGCCCACTAACATTGACTATATGAAAAGATTTCACATTGTTGTAGATTTTCTAAATTCCTTGAAACGATACTCATTGATATCAGATCTTGGTGGTGAAGATGAAAGTAGAATAGTTTCATTCCATGCTGTCACAGGTCTTGCAATGTCAAACATGTTTAGGACAGAAGATAAAGCTGTAACCATAAATACGCTTCTCTGGTTTCTTTGTCGCAACATAGATATGGATGCAAGGCTTCGCACGGCGTCCAGCAAAAATATGAAACTTCTAAGTCATGCTCGAAGAGTAATAGCTATAGCACAAGATATGTTCTTTAATGACACTCAGTCTGATGTATATGTAGACAGAAAGGAGGTCGTAATTTTGTTCTGCTACGTATGCTGTGCGGTTGGAGTAACTTATCGAGTGAATGGATTAGAAGAGTATTTTGCTGATTTCTATTTGAACATGGCACGTAGATATATGTTAGAATTTGTTGATATCAGCTCAAGTGATGTGTCATTAGATTCATGCAAGTCCGACCTGAGAGAGAATGATTCAAAGCCTTTTTTATGGCGTCATCTAAAATCATGGATAAGTAAATGCCCATTGCATAAAATGGCAGAGACTCTTCAAAGGAAATTGACAGCAGCGAGTGAGAGCATGGGTGATGCTTTTGTTATGAAATTTATTTTGTCCAAGGAACGAAATTCTAGAGATATCGAACATATTTGTCATTTAGGATACATGCAAAAAAGTTCATTCCATGATGGAACCATAACATCAACCATATATAACGAACTTAACAAGAAAGGTATCGCAGTTCCAGAAGCCATTTTGAAGAAATATTTTTTATCAGAGCTCATGTTAATAATCCTATACAATAATGGACGGAATTTATGCGATATGAAATACAATCTTGAGGGTGCAAAAAAAGAGAAAATCTTGGAAAAGGGGTGTTTCGAATTTAAACTTGCTTTAGCGTTGAATGACATTCTACAGTCAGAGAGCCACGGATTCCTACCAGTTCAAAGTCTTGTTCTGAGAAGGAACGGGTTTCATTATTTGTCAGTTTCAGAAACTCCACCTAATGAATCAACTAAAAAAAGGCGAGAGAAATTTCTCAAAGGTATTGAACATAATGAAAAGCTATTGAAACCGGATGTTTTGTCAAAGGTATATTTCGAATTCGGAATTCCTAAAATTAGCACCGGTTTTGATCAGCACCATAAAAGCATGTGCTTTAAACACTTGTTGAAATGTTACTTGGAACTCCATTGTGTGGAACCTGACCCTGCAGTAAGAGAGGAATTATTTAAATCGGGGATTGTATATGCTAAGGAGCTCGAACGTTTAACAGTACATCTAAGTGAATGGGTAGCGCTGCCAGGTTTCCATGTACAAATTGCTAAGTTTTATAGTTTGGATCCCAAACCAGAAAATTTAAGTAAGGCACATGAACACTTTACTAAAGCATTGAAACTTGAAAAGGAAGTTAACGATGATGACATGTCTCACTTTAGTCTACAAGCTAACTTCGGCTTACTTAAGTGCTACATGGAAGGAGGCACTAGCGAAGATCTTCATAATGCCGAGAAACTATGTCGAGATTTGATAGATTCTCTACAAAGTAAAAATCGGGAGCAAACTCTGGACAAAGCAAGAAAGACTTTAGCTAAGATTCAATCCAAACAAACCAATTGATTGAAATGTTGTTGTGAATTTTAATCCAGATGGTTATTCGTATCTAGCTGGCTTTATTCATACCGCAAAGTATATATCACAAACTATATACACCATGATATCGGATGTACTATCATTCTTTCAATAGACTACATGATGTATTTCTTTTACATTTGTAACATGGTGATTTAGTTACAGATTCTATTTTTGAAAACTATGAACGATAGGTCGATGTGAACTTCAGTCACTCTTTCAGATTAGCTTTGCTTCGGATACGGTAGGAAATAATTTGATTTTGCAGCCCTGGAATTTTATTTTCCTACATTGTATAGTTTTATAGCAGTTTCAACGGACACATTAGCTTTGTTTACTAAAGGAATATTATTTCATTTTACTACTTGTACTCGATGTACAATAACAAATAAGAGCTATACACAGGCATTGTGGTATTCATATACAAATAGTAATGTTGAATTAATCAATTGCAAGTGAATAACTGCCAAACTGGGTCTCTCAAGCAATATTCACAAAATAGAAAAGGATTAAAGAGTTTATATTCCCGTGTATATCGCTTTTTTGTTATTGTTTATCAATTTATGTAAAAAAAGAAACATTTTTATAAAAAACACAGCTAATGTCCCATTATATAATTCATTATGGCAGCTAGCTGACAGGAGGGCAATATACTGACGTGAAAATATACCAGTTCAGATATTTTGACTTTCATTTCAGGCAAACATTTGCAACAATAAAATGATTTTGTAAATGGTTGGTTTATCCATGATTTGAACACACATTCAAAACAAAAGTGTATATATATATATGAGGTTTCTATTTCAAATATTATTTTGTTGGATACTTTTATATACAAGTATGCATGCAATCAATCAGTGTTAATTGATATTTATAACGCCACAGAACGATTCTTCTGAATTTTACTTGTTGTATATCCCAAAATTCTCAAGTTTCATTTTACAGTCATAATTCCGAATCTTTTCCAAAAGCACCGTATGTTAAAACGAAAGTTAATCTAAATTCCAAAGTTTTTTAAAGCTAAGATAGTCATCTTTTTACAGTGGTTACTCTTAGGCGGATTTCGGCTATACTTTTAGATTTATTATTTGGCCTTGTATGATACCACTTTCTCTTTCTAATTGACAGAAACGATCGTCTTGAGCATTATAACTTTGGTATTATGTTTATAATATTTATAACCGCTATGTAGTTGCAACTGCTGGTGGACCGTATGAGTCCCCGAGGGTATACATAAACCTAGTACCTGGTATTTCGGTACCAGCTGATAATCTTATACTGAAGTGATATTTGGCACTGATAACACCTTTTAAATTTCAAAGTTTTCTGAAGCTAAGATCGTCATCTTTTTACAGTGGTCACTCTTAGACGGATTTCGGCTGTACTTTTAGATTTATTATTTGACCTTGTATGATACCACTTTCTCTTTAGAAAATACATGTACATTTTAAATTGGAGCTCAACTGATGAAGTCTAATTGACAGAAACGACCGTCTTGAGCATTATATCTTTGGTATTATGTTTATGATATATATATTACCTGATAATGAAATACAAACGTTTATACATTCGATATTTTTTAAGATGTATGTGTAAAAAATGCAAACCACTTATAAAATAGAGAACGGGTATTTTATTTCATTCTAAGCCATTCTTTTCGCTGTCTACAGAAAACAATAAAATTGATGAGTTCTTCTCCATCATAATTCAAAATCATATATATTCTCATTTTGTGTAATGAATATTTTAACTAACCAGACACTGTATAGATTTGCAATTTATAAAGCTTCAAAGATGGAGATAAGAAAGTAATACAAAATCCATCATCATCGTCGTCATCATCATCATCATCATCATCATCATCATCATCAAATGCTATATTTGATACAATGGTCAACTGAATTCTAGGGAGATAAGGGTACATGTTTATTATAATTGTTTTTCATATATATGTTCATGGAAATATCGGTGTAGCCTCACCATGGATTTACATACAATTTCGTTTAAGACAAGAGATCATGAGATATATGAAAACGAGAAATATTTACAAATAATGATCAAATGTGTTGTTCAAAGATTACATTACATAAGTCTCCTAGATTATGATGTAACTTGCAAGAAAATAAGTAGACGAAAAAGCTTTTATAATCTGTTGAAGAATCCAAGAGTTGCTGTATGTTGTTTAGCTCTCAAACGCAAACTTTCGATGCTGGAATTTAATAGCGTGTCTTTAAATGGCGATGCATAAGACTCCTTAACCTGTAGCCCGTACTCACCAGATGGCAAAAGTGATGAATGTGTGAATGCATTGCCCACGTAGCTGAGTGGATGGATTCTTGCATAATTTGGTGGAAATGTTGAAGTATATACACTGGATGGAAACTGCTGAAGTTGTTTATGCAATGAAGCACTAGCAAAGTTCTGGTTTTGCCAGTTAATGGATCCAATCGGTGGTAAAATGGACATTTTAGTCTTAATTTCTGTGTCATTAATATCTGCTGTATCTGTAAATAAATGGGAAAACAAATAAGGGTGATATATTTAAGGGTTAAGTTTTATCTATTGTTCCGCTATTTTCAAATCTTACATCAAGCTCTGTGCGAAAGAAAGTTTAATATTATAAACATAATTCTAAAGTTATAATTTTCCGGAAAAGTCCAGAACAAATGCTCAAGACGATCGTTTCTTTCAATAAAACCTCATCTCTGAAGCTTGAATTTTAAATAGATTTTGAGTTTCGAAACAAAATTTGGATCATACAAGGGGGAAAATAATATTTTTTAAAAATTCCTAAATCCATCTACGAGTAACCACAATATCTATTTTGAAGAGATCGTAGTTATAATATATTGATTAGGAATCAAACGCATTACTTTCAACCTTTAGAGGTGCCACAATCTAGCCACCGAGCCACTCATAAATTCTTAGGTTCTCAGTGCCCAGTAGATATATAAAATTGGTTAAAGTTATCAACACAGAGAGTTACATAAGAAAACGCCATAGATTATATGATAATGGGTATATGGAAGAAATGAATTTTTCAATTTAACATTTTATTACAGGGATATCAATAAGTTACCTGCTTGATCAGAAATGTCAACTGCCAACGTTTCATTAACGTTTTCTTGCCCATTATCAGTGGCCTGCGTGGTATCTGCAGGAAATAACAAAACGCATATAGATATCGTAAAGTATTGTAACTCTAATTGTGTTAAACTATAGTGTAATCACTTGTTTCTAGAGCAAATAAAATAATTGTAATTGACAGGTGCACATACATATTACTGCCTCACTTTGAAATTCATATTTGTAAATCAAATATCAAAACACGAATGACATTTACCATGCTATTGATCACCTTTATCATTAAATGATTCAAACACAAATTGGTCTTTTATAAATTTATAGACTTATTGCAATGCCTGGCAGTCGGAGGTCGAAGATGATGAACAAGACGCCACGAAATATCAACTTTATGTTTTGTAGTACAACTGTTCAATTTTTTAAATCACAGTTACCTCTCTTTATTTGTTTCAAACCTATATGTTAATCGTATGTTTTCACCGTTTTGTAATCTATCGATTTTGTTGGCGTAAATTCATTTGTGCTACATGGTTAGGTGTACAGGAAAATGAAGTTTAAATAAAAAAGAACAAATTGGTTTTGTCGCGTACCTAGTAGTATATATGTAAAGTATATGTTACTTGACATGTTTTCAAAAAGTTGAAAATTGTCCGCAGAGGTCAAGTTTACCAGCTATATGATATTAATATGATAATAATATAAAGGATTGAACATTGAAATATAATTCATAAGATTTCCGTGATTGTCCAATATTTACCAAATTTGTATTTTGCATCCTGGACATCCTGAATATTTTTACTTTGGTATTTGTTATTTTTTATATTTGTAAGAAATCGCAAAATAATTGAAACGAATAGATGCGTTCCAACGTGGCCAGAAAAGGAAATGCTTTCTTTATCAATTAATAAGACGTTGAAAATACAAATTGAAATGTCTTTCGGTGATAACATCAGGTTTGCAACCATATGTCATATTATTTCCAGGGAAGAAAAGTGTTTCAGCATTTTAACTTTCAAGTACATGAATGCTTGTTTTATGATATAGAGATGATCCTATATTTCAAATTATCAGTCACGTCAACAATAAATATGACATTAGATATCCAGAACGGTAGTAGCATGAAGATCAAATACAAATATTCAGGCAACATAAACCGTAATGCTACAGGAATTGTCAATTGTCTACTTTGCTTTACGTGATCGTTTCATTGTAAAAAAAAATTAAGTCTGGTTTTCGTTATTTATCATTCAAATACATTTTAATACAAAAAATTTTTCTTTTTTATATTTTCCAAATTTATTTGTGATAGTTCAAATATAAAGCATACTGCTAAAGATAACTATTTACGTCCATGTATCATAATTGTAATTGTAATTGGAAAATACATCATACTTCCAGTACGATACTTAATGCTCAGCGTGCCATTTATACTAGTAAAGCATCACCGGAAATCATCTGTCAGTGGTGGTTTATTTAAAACTGGTAGCATATTCAAGACATGGTGATGAAGAATCATACCTACCAGTACAATTGGGTTCATTATCCATTCTCACATATTCGGTAGATTCGACATCAACTCTCTCCTCAGCCTGACTTTTTGTACAATCATCAACAACATTGACTATATCATTTTCAATGTTTGTACTTGTATCTGTCTCCGCTAGATTTTGTCCAATCGCCCCAGTACCAGTGCTTGATTTGCTAGCTTTGGGTCCCTTTTGTTTCTTCCTGAACTTTGCTCGGCGATTTTTGAACCACACCTAAATAAGTTTAACATTTCATTTATATTTCATTCGGTTTCAATAAAGAAT
This sequence comes from Atrina japonica, assembly GCA_030159075.1. Classification (NCBI taxonomy): domain Eukaryota; kingdom Metazoa; phylum Mollusca; class Bivalvia; order Pterioida; family Pinnidae; genus Atrina; species Atrina japonica. The sequence goes on from BROG01000539.1 coordinate 453,480, forward strand.
CCACTTTTTATCAGATTATTGCGCTTTGAAATATTTGCTATAATATATTTTAAAAGTTGAATATAATTACATTATATTATATGAGCCGGCCTGACTCAGTCGATAGCGCACTCAACTCTTGGTTGTGAGGTCGCCAGTTCGAGTCCAGCCGACGGCAGGTTGGTTTCGTGTCCTTTGAATGAGACAGTAAAAACCTAGGTCCCGTGTCACAGTATGTGTCGGCACGTTAAAGACCCCTCACTGCTCAATGACCGTAAGTTCCAAGCATAGACCATACTTTGAAGCCCCTCACCAGCATTGGTGACGTCTCCATATGAGTGAAATATTATTGAGTGGGACGTTAAACAATACAACCAATCATCTAAAAATCTAAATTTGATATGTTAGAAATTTTACTTATTTAGCATATACTGTATTATGTAATTAGCTGATGGAATGTTATTGCTAAAACCATTTATTCATTAACATTTTTGTCTACATGAATTCAATGATGTAAATCGATAATTTGTATTGTGTTCATCGTTATATGGACACTTTTGTTAATTTCATTTTTACAAATTGCCCTTATTCAGTAAATAAAATTAGAGAATTAGACAGTTTTAGACCAATATACATCTGGGCGATCAAAAACAAGATTGTAAGTGTCCGTATTGAAATAAAATTGTTACTGCTTAAAACTATATGTTTTTTTTATTTATGATAAAGGATTCGAACGATGGTGTTGTTACAGCATTACTTAATAGTAAGCCCTTCAGTTTCGTAGGGCATAACATTATCAAAGCGGAAAATTCTCATGTTACAAAACATTTTATGTCAAGTTATTTCAACTTAGAAGATCTTATACAAAATGTCTGTGTTATCTTACCTGAATTCTCGCCTCTGGTAAATTTGTCATAATCGCCAATCGTTCCCGCATAACCACATCCGGGTAATGAGTTTTTGAAAACGTTTTTTCGAGAGCAGCCAATTGTTGATTAGTAAATGCTGTTCGACTCCTTCGTTGTTTTCTGTGTGTTCCATATCTTGCCTCTAATATTATATCTGCTGTAAATGCGACATAATTTAGTAGTCAAGAAAAATCGTTACAAAACAAGATTGCAAATATAAAAATTTCAGATACCAAAGTATAAATCAATAGAATGTCCAGGACATAGATACAAATCCGGTAAAAATGGACAAACACGGACCTCTGGAAACCAAGAGGTGCAAACCGATTAATGACATACATGTAGCAAGAATATATTTAACTATGATAATCGTTGAAATTATTAATCAAAGAGAAAGATTTAATAAGATGAAGCCGATTACTTTCTATCATACGTTTTGCAATAAATTTTGCCATAATATATATCTAGATCTATTATGAATTTTCATACGGGGTGGATCCAGACACAAAAAAGTTCTTTCTCAATTTCCATTCATCGAAATATTTCCTTTTCATTTTATTAAACTTGTGTGCGCATTAGACAAGGTCCATTTGTAAAATTGTTTGTACATAGTAGAGTTAGACATTGTAAAAATTGCAAGGCAATCACCCCTTCCTTGCATGGCATTAAAGTAAGGAAGAAGTTGACCCATCATTGACAAAGTATAACTTATTGTTTTAATCAAGTCAATACACCAATTTGAACATTTGATGATAACCGTTATATCGTAATATTTTTAATCATCATAACTCACTATATACTAAGCTGAATTAATTGCAATAAATACAGCGAAGTAAATTATTATGCGTGCTAAAATTATCAAACACTTCATAGTCAAATACTTCCGATAAATGATTTACAAAAAAGTCATCAATCTACTTGAATCATATTGGACAATGTTAAGGGTTCAGTAGATCAATATTCTAATTAAAATCTCATACACATCTTAAACTACTCCAGAAAACTGATAATTTCTATTTTTAAATTGTGTCGTTATAACTTTGGTATTATGTTTATAATATTTACTACCTCAGTCGCAAGGTTTGAATGGCATCATCATCACCATCATCATCATCATCATAACGATGTCAAAATCAATAGAATGCATATTTCCGTACGTTAAACTGATGTGATAATTCTAATCAGCAAATACATTTTGTATCTTGCCTCTTTAGACTCTAGTTCAAAATAACAATATTCCTCCGCTATTCAGTACAGACGTTTGACCTCGTCTCAAGATAGGTCTAGTACTTTATCCTCAGTACTAGGACAGTATCTATCTTTATGTCTTATTCAACTCTGTTTACAAATGACAACATTCTGGGCCTAATATCATGAAACTTGATAATCACTGAAGTCTAAATATTTGTCTAATTCTGAAATCTGATTGGCTGCGCTGGTCACGTATATTCTCAGACTTAAGCAAATTTTCAGATTTAAGTTGCCGGGCCCAGGTTTTTATATCATTTTACCATTATACCAAAAAAAACCAAAAAAAAAAAAAAAATGCTCACGACGATGGATTCTGTCGATCAGTTAAACTCGAATATAATATGAACAAATTGAATTTAACAAAAAAGACCGAATTGTATTGCTAAATCCATCTAAGAATACCAACTGTAAAAAGATGACTAATATATTTTCATCTAAAAAAAATTTTATTTAACTCATTGACTGAATTCTTACCGTTCGTAACATATTATATTCCCAAACAGAATATGTAAATTTTCAAGGTTTAAGGTGCCGGGCCCAGGTTTTCATATCATTTTACCAAGATTATCAACAATACCAAAGTTACACTTTTTACAAAAAAATCAAAACAAATGCTCAAGACAATGGATTCTGTCAATCAGTTGAATTTCATATGAACAAATTGAATTTAACGAAAAAGACCGAATTGTATTTCTAAATCCGGCTAAGAATACCCACTGTAAAAAGATGACTGATATAATTTCATCTAATGATTCTTTTATTTAACTCATGGAGTAAACTCTTACCATTCCTAACATATTATATAACAGAATATGGAAATAAAGATATTTAAGAAATATCATAAACATAATACCAAAGTGATAATGCTCAAGACGATCGTTTCTGTCAATTAGACTTTATCAGTTAAGCTCCAATTTATAAACGATGCATATTTTCTACAGAGAATGTAGTATCACACAAGACCAAATAATAAATCTAAATGTATAACAAAATCCGTCCGGAGCTGATATATGTATACACCCAAATTCCTGGAACAAATTTATCATTCAAATTGAGTTGTAAAATAAAAGGAGGTAGAAAAGACAAAATGATGTATAATTGATACTTACCTGCTAACTTTTCAGCTAAAGAAAATGCATGGACGGATTGATGATATGGTGCTGGAATTCCTAAGATTTGCCCTGTCTGGAAAGTATGTCCATGATATTGTGGCGGTATCAACGGATGTAGTCCAAGTAATGGCGTTTGCTGAGAAAAATTCATCGAACTGATGTTCTGCATTTAGACCTCTGAGTTTGGATACAAATCTTATAACACTCTCAAAACTGTGAACATAAAAATATTGATTAATTAGTAACGCAAATGTGTCTTCAAATAACACATAATCTAATACAGATAGAGACATATATATATATATATATATATATATATATATATATATATATATATATATATATATATATATATATATATATATATATATATATATATATATATATATATATATATATATACTATCTTCCGATTCCGTTCAGGCAGATCATCCGTGATGGACGTGTTTAATGCTTCTTTTACATGATATTGAAATTGACGAAGAAATAGATTGCTATGTCAAGAACGCCACACAAAGGTATACATGGTGTATTACTAGTCATACATTTGATCACATTAATGAACATCGGTCTTCTTCGGTAAATAGTATTATTGACATTAAATTCTGATATAGAAATCTTCCTTGTAATTCATTAGAGTTATCGTTTTCAAACACGAAATATAAATACTGCATCAGGATGATTGGAAGTTAATTGACCCTGTTTCAATAAAATTAAGCGACAGATAATACAAAACGAACCAAACTCTTTTTATTTAAAATTAAATACTGTCATCTCGCGTTTCATTTCAAGAATACTAAATAGGCCATCCTAGTTTTAAATCAATCCACGATTTACTTAAATATTCTCAAAAGGTATTTTAAACTACTAATCTGTTTGGAAAGGTGTTAAGTTTATTTGACAATTTCTGGTTTAAGAATTTAAGTATACAAAGTTTTCATCCAGAAGCATCTTTCCTGAAGGAGTAGTTCGTGTTCGAGGGCAATAAACACGGAACAGCTTTTGAACATCTTGTTTCAGTGCTTTTTTTCTAATGTTGTTGACCTGCGTATAATTTGGGGCGTGAAAGGGATTTTAGATATTACGCTGTTGTTAAAATATAGCCATCAACATTGTAATTAGTTTTCAATATACAGAAACGTTTTGAAACAAAGTGCTGTCACTTTTCGAACTTTGATGATGTATGTAAAGCTAAATTTATGTTTCTTAAGTGTACTCAACAAAGGCATCGGCAATCATTTTCTTATCATGACACTGTATAAAAAGTTTGAATCGATCAAAATGAATAATTGCTAATAACAAACCTGAACCCTACTCACAGTCAAACTGAAAAGACATGTTGAAGAAAAATACATCTGTACTCGTAATATTTCGTTAATGTATTGATACTGACGAAACACAGGTTCAAGTTTGAAATTATCTATAGCCAATTGAAGTGCAAAGATTAAGTCATTATATATATCTTGGACATCCTAATAATTTACACTTTGGTATCTGAGATTATATATCAGATCTGTGAGATATTTCCCTTCCATTTACCTCGTTTCTAAGATAAATAGTCTATATTTTATTGATATTAAACAAGTATAGGTGGTAACTACCCCACCTACGAGAGATTTAAAGGTGTGAAAGGTATTATATTACAACGAATTCATCTAATCAAACTTTGCAGATAAAAACAGCGATACTAATGCTGTTTAAAGCTATTATTCAAATATTTGATAAAGGATTAGGTTTCCTCAGAAGGTGTTCCTATGAATTGATTACCAGGGATTATAAATGATCACAAATAATTATGCGTTTAGACTCTTGTTTGACCAGATTCGTTTGACTGTGTAAATACTCTATATTTCACATAGTTTTCAAACTGAAAATCTAGCAAACTTAGGTCCGATTGTTCAATTACACACTACATAAGAATTTTGTTTAACTAAATGTTTCCTCTTTTCACTACATCAAATCAAAACTTTTTAAAAAGATTTTAGAAACGCATACATTTTCTTTGCTCTCACTTAAACGAAGTTTACTGAAATGAACATTTACCTGAAAAGATGGATTTATAAACGAAATATCATTTTAGAATTTAAAGATAATCAAAAAATAGAGAATTTTTTTTAAATGGCAGCAACAACAACAACAACATAATAATAATAATAATAATAATAATAATAATAATAATAATAATAATAATAATAATAATAATAATAATAATAATAAAATATTAAAATATTCAATATAATTATTATTATTATTATTATTATTATTATTATTATTATTATTATTATTATTATTATTATTATTATTTTAAAATTCGAATAAGAAAACTAAAAAAACACAGACAGTGCACTGCGCTTCTGTTTTCAGTGAACGAGAAGTTATTGGCGAGCTGGAAAAATTACATAACCAATATACAATAGTCCCAACATGCAAAGACTAAAATAATATCTTATTTGGTTGTAATACATACTGTATTACGCTCTTCTTTTGTACCTACAAATCATACTGATTTTGAACTACCATATTTATATCGAATACCTATACTTCACAAAACATCATATAAGCAGAGGTACATAACAGGATCCAGCAAGCAAGGAAAAACTTCAGCAATACTGTACAGTTGCTTATTCCAGAAGCAGTGTAAATCAGATATGGATACTAAAATATTCCAAACAGCTTTTTTTTTTCTCTCAAATGTATAGTATTAGAACGAGTCTACTCTTTATAGAGTAATTTCACATGAAAAATTAAAAGAGAGACTTGGGATCATCGACTATAGTTTTTTTCAGTAAAAGTGGCACAAGGGCCTGGAACCATAAAACTTGAGATTTTACTCAAGTCTGAGAATATTCTCAGACTGATATTATAAAAACAGATTTCTAATAGAAAAAATGTATGCAGTTTATGTAGGACCAGTGCCTGGCACTATGAGGATTTTCTAAAGTCTGAAAATATTCTCTCTTGGGCTACTTAGCCAATCAGATTTCAGGATTATGCAAAGTTTAGTTAAGTGGTTAGACGTAGTTATTATGGTCTTATACCCAGGCCCCGAAGTCACCAGATTTACTCAGTACTCAAGCTAACTTTAATGATTTTAAAATAAAAGCACGAATCATTTAGGCTGCAGTGGGCAGGTTTATATATTGATGGTATACAATCGAATTAATGATGAAAGTGATTGGTCATTTGACGAATATTTCAGGAATATAAAAAAAAATGTTTGAGTACGTACTCAGTTGTCTGAAACATAAAAAGAAAAAGCTAACTGTTACCATTTCACATTTTAGTAGCAATATTCATTTTTTGCCAGCAGACGGTGTTTATATCTCGCCAATATTCGTATATGACAGGACGTGTTTAACGGATGAACATTTCAAATATAGAGGCTAACTTCCCACTGATGAATTGTTATCACAAGGGTATCAATAATCAAGTTAAATGTAAACCTTAAGCAAATTTGATAATGCGCATTGTGACAATTTTGGTACTTACAAGGAATCACTGAATGAATCATTGAGTTACCTACTCAAACGTTGTCATTTTATTATTATTATTATTATTATTATTATTATTATTATTATTATTATTATTATTATTATTATTATTATTATTATTATTATCATCATCATTACTATTATTATTATTATTATTATTATTATTATTATTATTATTATTATTATTATCTTTAATATCATTATTATTTATCATTACACAATTATCATAATTTTAGGATTCATAAATGAAATGTTGAGTTATCTACTCAAACATGGTTATTTATTATTATTATTATTATTATTATTATTATTATTATTATTATTATTATCATCATCATTACTATTATTATTATTATTATCATTATTATTATTATTATCTTTAATATCATTATTATTTATCATTACACAATTATCATAATTTTAGGATTCATTAATGAAATGTTGAGTTATCTACTCAAACATGGTTATTTATTATTATTATTATTATTATTATTATTATTATTATTATTATTATTATTATTATTATTATTATTATTATTAATATTATTTTTTTTATTATTATTATTATTATTATTATTATTATTATTATTATTATTATTAATATTATTATTTATTTATTTATTTATCTATTTATTTATTAGTTGTCATTATTTATTGTATTTAATTCTAATCATATTTTATTTATGTAGATTCTCATAATTAAGCGGGTATCTGTATATCATTTTGACAGTTTAACAAAATATCATTATATTCTAGATATTTCTTCAATACATATGATCTAGCATTCATATATATCTGTCTGTGTGTGTGTGTGTGTGTGTGTGTGTGTGTGTGTTTGTGTGTGTGTTTCAATTTGCTTATATTTATATTTTATGAAAAGTTATAACTTCCCATTAATTACACTTCTAAATAATGCTCTGTTTGCATGTAATTTGACTTTGAATGTGAAAAAAATGAATTTCATTTGAAAAATCCGGCGTTGCGTAATATAAGACTACATAGATGAATGAGTTCATAAAATGGATTATGGTAAGCTCGTACTCATCACAATTCGTACCTAAGTTAATTTTTGCTGACTCGTACCCACCGATTTGCTGAGATCGCCTGTTCAACGTTAAATATATTAAATATAGATTCGTTTAATTTGGGTTTTAATTTTCTGAATCAGAAATTAAAAGATTTATCTAAAATATTTTAAGTCTTCTATGATAACTCAGTATATGCGTAAAATAAAATTGTGATGTCTAATTTTTACTTTCTGTTTCAATTTTCAAATCTTTGAAATGATAAATTAGAAAATTACATCCAAAAAACAATGAAACTTGGAAACATTCTCTGTTATACCGTGAACGTGTTTCTGAAATGCGAGAAGAACTCCACAATATTTTTAATACAGTGGTTTTATATGAAATGTATAGTAAAAATACGGTAGTATATGAATACTTTTTGCACGCTTCTGCACTTACCACCTAGGTAGCTACCATGATATTGTTTGGTGTTTGAAATGGCATAACACTGCCTGTGGAATTCATAATTACTTCGCTGACAATGGTAGCTATCAAGTTGGTAATTACATCTTGATATAAAATAACTAATTTTAAAAAGAAATTTTATAATCCAACATTCCATGGGTACTAGTCAGTAAAACGTTGGATACGACTCAGCCAATCATTTTGGGTACGAGTTAGTCAAACGTAGGTAAGATTCAGTCACCTCGGTACGAGTTGAGATGGGTACGAGTTAACCAGCGTTTATCTGTATCATGGTGCTTTTATCATTTCCTGACCTTACTAATTACATTGTAAATTTGTAATAGGTTTGATTATTATGTCATGAAATTATTATGTGTTAACCAGACAGTTTTTTAGGATATTTCATAATAGCAAAATCAGCGGCACCTTTAAGATAGATTTTAAACAAGTATAAATCACGCAAGATGTGTCGAAAAATTAAGACTAGTGTATCCTCTTTAAAAGAATCAATATAAGAACATCAAACAATATAATAACATAATATTTTGTCAAAGCTTTAATTTCTTGATAATTATTATTTATATTATTCCCATTTCTTTAAAAAACTGAACTTTAATTAAGCATCGCCAACTATGCATAAAATACTGAATAATGATATTTTTCCCAATTGCCACCTATCTATCTGTCTGTCTCTTTCTTTCCACACACAAACACACACACACACACACACACACACACACACATATATATATATATATATATATATATATATATATATATATATATATATACATGTATATATATACACATATATATATACATGTATATATATATATATATATATATATATATATATATATATATATATATATATATATATATATATATATATATATATATATATGAGTTTTTTGGTACAGATAAAAAATATCAGAAAAAAGCTTTTGAAAACATCACATTTTTGCGTAAACTTGCTTTATTCCGTGAGTGCTTTTGCCTTACGGCTCATCAGACAGAATATAATATATATATATATATATATATATATATATATATATATATATATATATATATATATATATATATATATATATATATATATATATATATATATATATATATGAGAGAGAAGAAATGTTAAATCTAGAATGTAAATATACCCTGGTAAATTAGTAATGTAAAACAACTAAATGTGCAATACAAAACATTAACGTGAAAATAACCACATCATAAAATCTGAATGAATAAAATGATAATAAACGAGTTTTCCTGAATTATGTTTTTCATGCATTCATGACATTCTCAGCTTTTGATTTGAAGATTGGACAAATTATTCCAAAATGCTGACTTCGCTTAATATCTTTGTTGTAATTATCTGATTATAACTACACTCCATTAATAAAGTTTAATATGAATCCAAATGTCATTCGTATGAAAAGTTCATATAATCGTAAATTTTCATCTCGTGATCACAGAACAGAAAATATATGAATCTTCTTTGTATTGTCGTCAACGATGTAAACTGCTTTTTGAATTGGAGCATCGGTTAAAAACAGGTAAAGGTACATTTTATAGGGAAGCATCATAAAGTAATTTTGTAAATAACTGTAATTAATGATTTATAAATCACAAAATAAACTCAACCTTAAAGTTTATATGTGGACATTCCCTCATAAAGTTAAAAAAAAGAAACAGAAATAAAGTTAAATGAATCCAACAGGTTAATGATCGATTTAGTATTGAAGAATTGCTATGGATATATTTATAAAAGAAATTATTATTGATAATTTATAATGTGTTTTTGCATTTACAGTAAAGCTAATCTTGTAACCATCAACAAAGCTGAAAATTGCAAATGAATATGATTTACAGTTATCTTCGCTTTCAAAGAAACATAATAATCATATAATAGATAAATATAATAATACATGTTCGTCGTCTTTGTAATACATATACAGTTTTGGTGGATAACATTTTTGCGAAGTATCCTAACATACATAAAGAACAAAGATACGAATTATATATTATTTGGTTTATCATATGTAAAATATACCAATATATCATTTGTTTGACGTTTAAAAATAAATAACATCTATGTAACATTTCAATAAATATATAAATAAGTGACTTACCTGATAGGAATTTGGATATGTAACACCATGTAGAACATATGATCGTCTTTCAGTTTATGATTTCAGTTTTATATTTTCTCTTTAATCATTTGAAGTAGTCTGGTCTCGAGAGGGATATGTCTAAATGACAAATAGACAGATTCGTGAAGATATAGGCGGTAGCGTGCTCTGTCAACAACCTGTGTGTATCTTTTGTTGTTTTTATTGTAACTTTTTTCCAGCCAAACTTGCTAATAATTTGGATCTCGAGATAACGAGATTTCTGTGAGAGACTGGAATTTCTATTCTGTAACGAAGCAGACTAACCCGCCGTTGAAGCGTTATAAGTGTAGGATTAATATCGTGTGACAAGTTTGTTCTTCGTCCATTAAGTACTTGACTTGCGATAAGTTTATTAATATGACAAAATATTTGCCTAAATACGCCAGGATTAGACAAGCAGCAATCATTTATTCCATCAATTGGACCTGGTGCATCAAGGGTCACCTATGGAGTCTTGTGGGTTAGGATTTAATGCATAAGAAGTGTGGTTTGTCGTCAACATGCACAGAAATCAATTTCCTTGTCGTACTGGATTGAAAGTTTGAGCAGATTTTCAGTCAAATATCCAGTCCTTAGTATTTAGACAAAAACCATGAATGATAATTGTCGTTTAGAGATAAAATACAGTTAAAAAAACAAATTTGGTCTTTTAAGATTTAATTCTTTAAAGAAATAGTTAATGTTTATCAATTTTATATATTGTTTTCGTTAAAATGTATAGCAGATCTAATAACTGTACATTTTTACCAGAAACATGAAAGAGGCATTAGCTGTATTTTTTAATTCTCCTGTTTTTACTCCTTAGATTGATACAGAATAGCAAAAACGAAATACACAGGCACAGAAATTCTTTAAAATCCTATAGATTTTATGAAAAATTGCTTGAGAAACCCAAATATGGCACTTTTTCAATCGCAACTGATTAATTCAACCTTACTATTTGTATATGAATACCACACTGGATCTGAACATATTTTCACAAAATATATAGGAATATAAGATTTTTATAATATATAGAAATATAAGATTTTTATGCCTGAGTATAGCTCTTATTTGTTATTGTACATCAAGTACAAGTAGTAAAAGTAGAAAAAAAATCGAAATAATTTTGTTTTTGGTAAACACAGGTAATGCCCTTTAAAATAAATAATTTAATACCTTAGGAATAAAATTACATAAACCCAAAATATTTAATCAAAATTTTAAAATGGTGTAAAGGAAAATATTCGGAGACGAATGTTAGGATGTTTGCATTGTAACATTTTGATAAATATATTCAACATTTTGGTCAATGATAGATTTCAAACTAATCCGGAAATAAAATATGAATGGTAAGTTTTAATACTACAGCACATTATCATTAGAGTATCCGGCATTACTAATATCGTATGTTTTATTTGCCCGGATATTTCCTAGTTTCAAAACATTTAGTGGAATTGCAAGTTAATAGCAAGTATGCTTACGGTCGCATCGATTACATCACAAGCAGCGGACGCTTTATCCCCTGTAAGTTTGACTCTTTTGTTAAAGTATATTCGTATTGAAGTGAATAGTGAAAACACTTCTGTTGGGATAGTAGTGAACCACAGTGGCGGATTAAATGGGGGCGTAAAGGATGTACCCCCCTTTTATGCCGAAGTATAAATGTATGTATAATAAAAAAAACAACTCTATACGAATTGCACAATATTTTCAGCATGTGGGGTGAGCACCCAGAGGTTGACAAAAAATGTTTAAAACCTATATATATTTTTAAATAAAAAGTTGGAAAATTAATAAAAATAAATTACCAAAATGTCCGTGCCTCGATACGCTCCTCGAAAACAATTATCTACTCTCCCTTCCCCTGTCCTAACTTGAAATCATGTACCTGCCCTAGCTTTTTCTAAATATTTTGGATGACATTTGACTACGTTTTGTCTTATTTCAGTTTCTCTCTAAAGTGTCTGCTCTGCATATCGGTTAAATTTTCGTTTGAAAATCTTGCCACATGAACGGGACTTAAGAGTATATTCTTAACTAACTCTGACGAGTATTTGTATTTGTTCCTAACTTATTTCATTTAAATGTGATTTGGGTCTTAGGTCTTACGCAGTAGGTATAACTGGTCAACAGGATATGCTTACTCCTCCATGGCTCCTGATCCTACGTATGCATTTCCATAAGTCAGTGTTTGTCAAATGTTCATTAGATTTGTATATTGTCCACTGGTCATCCCAAAGATTGATACTTTGGTATCTCTGAATTTTATATTCATACAAACGTATACTGCATGAATGCAAAAATATTGAAATGTATGATTTACGATATATGCTACAAATTTTAAAATAGCACAGACACAAAACCAAAGTTTAAATTATTAAAATGTCGAAAAGGCAGTATTGAAAATCTTATGTATTTTGAAATGTCTCAAAGATGTAAAGCTGAATCGACTACATTTTCTGTACTGTCTCGCCCGTAAAATCTACTTGTTATTTTTATATTAAACTACAGTATAATGACGAAGTGGATATTAGAAACTCCATTAGAATACGACAAATCAGATATAACAAGGGTCTCGCCATGAAGGACCATAATGAATCCCAAACGGGATGTGACCAGGTGTCCGGAAGGAGTCAGGGTCCCATGTTAGGGTGCCACACCCATCGCAAATGTTCCATGGTAGCCTCTAGAGTTCGGTGGAAAAGTCAAGTTTGGTGAAAAGATAAAGCTCTCTGTGTAAAGGTCATCAATTACTTTTAGATCTGATTGGCAAAAGGGAGTTATTATATATGGCCGTGCTTCAGAATAGATTATTTCTTAAATCATTAAGTCATAAGGTTGTGATTTTAGTAAATATTTAGTGATAAGTATCAGTTGACCAACATTGTAGTAGCAATGTATTGAAGCTGATGCAAATATATCCTAAATCAATGACGAATAATTAATAAAACCTTTTGTACATATTTTAAGTATACCAAAATATAACAAAAGCACGCGTCTAAATACTGATTCAAGAACGATTTCAGTACCTCGATTTTATTTTAACTATTTTTCTTATTCTTCTAGAATTTTCAATATACAAGGTTATATTTTTCAGTGAACAATTTATATCTAATACACGTTTTATTTGGTGGGAAAGTTTGCCAGTTTTCTTGCGGAAGGTCGGTGGTCTTTACCCGGGTAACCGGGGTTTCTCCTCCACCAATAAAAACTGGACGCCATCATATGACTGAAAAATTGTTGAGTATGGCGTAAAACAAAAAATCAAAACAAAAAAAATCAAAGCGTTTTATTTGGGAAGACATTTAGGTTATTTTTTGGCATTGTATGATACCACATTTTGTTTCAGAACTCTACATCTTTTATAAATTTGAGCTCAACTGATGAAGTCTTATTGACAGAAACGATCGTCTTGATTATTTGTTCTGACATTCTTTATTGCAAAACTATAACTGTGGTGTTATGCTTACATCTTAAGAAGTTTTAAAATTTTAAAATTGACTAGACACGCCCAATATGTTGCCAGATGCGTTTTTATGGATGATCTCGCTTCTACTGATTTACTCCCATATAAATGCAGGAAATCAAATTCGACAAAATATTTCGTTACCAAACTAACATTTGCATGTTATGGAACAGGGATTAGCAAAATAATATACGAAAAGTTATCCTAAGTACGGACAAAATATTTAATAACAAAACTGACATGTGCATGGTATAGAACTGGGATTAGCAAAATAATATACAACAAGGTATCCTAGTAAGTACTGACAAACTATTTTGTTAAAAACTAACAATTGTATGTTATGGAAATGGGATTAGCAAAAACATATACAGAACGCTATCCTAAGTACGGACAAAATATTTTGTTACAAAACTGACATTTGCATGTTATGGAACAGGGATTAGCAAAATAACATGCAAATAATTCTCCTACGTGCGAAACACAAATACCAAAGTATTATAATTACAAATCCTTTAGGCAATGTACAAAATGGATAATGTATTGACATGGACTCTGGGAAATCAGGAAATGGGATCATGTGCCATAGAAGATTGAACATTCCCTGTCCACATTAATCGCTGACAAGTAAACTTCATTAAAGAACAAAATATATTAACTTTATCTATTAACTGAACATCAGTATTTCATTTAGAATAAACAAACAAAGAGAATGGACAATGTCCTCATTACAACGATTTGCTGCGTTGAATTGTAATGTAGTCGCTGTTTCAACTAAACCGATGAACATTTAAAGTCCCGGTACCTGTGGTTACAAAAGAAATATTTCGATTTTTTCTAATTTTACTACTTGTATAATAACAAATAAGAACTATACACGAACATTAAAAACTTATATTTCTATATATTCTGTGAAAATGAGGTCAGGCCCAGTGTAGAATGCATATACAATAAGTTTAATAAATCAATTGCAAGTGAATAATTGCCAAGCTTGGTTTCTCAAGCATTTTTCACAAAACATATAGGGATATAAGAATTTTTATGCTTGTGTATTTCTTTTTTTTTTTTTTTATGTTTATCAATCTGAGTAGTGAAAAGGGGAAGAATTTTTAATAATAAAAAAACCACAGTTAATGTCCCTTTAATATATTGTTTTTAATATTGGAAGTGTAAGAAATATACACCCATGACAACCAGATATCTTCAGGAATCTAAAATTTAATTTTTAGCGGATTTTGTATAAATTTTGTATAATCAAAACTTTGTTTTAAACAAATGAATCATGTGGATACATGTTAAGAGAATTACATTCGACAGTATGGGTGGGTGCAATTTATATCAATTATCGCTAGATTCTGTTTAGTATACACACATTTAAGGTGAGACTCACTTTGTTTATAGAAATATGACATTCTAATTTATTTACCTAAGTCAAGAGTGTTATCTTTTACAATCACCTAAAGAAGGTATAGCAAGACTTTTCAATTGCATGTGTACTTGTATAAAAAGCCTCTATTTAACCGATTAATCCAGAAATTTTAGACAACACACATCAAGTTTTTCGGATAGATGAACTCATTGCACGCTATGGATTATAATTTTCATAAACAACTACCATGTGCTTCAAATTCTCCACTCCAACTCTTTCAGGGTATTATATCTTGTCATCATTTTGAAAGAATTGATTTCTAGAATGTTTGAAATGTTTTGAAAGTTTCAATAGATACTTCGAATAAACACTGGAATTTAAACCAAAGCATGCAGTTCAAATTTTTATCTAAATTGACTAGCTGCCGGTTCGATTTGTTTGTTAGCATTAAAACAAGTATTCAGCGAGAATTAAAGGAACATTTACTTTCTCTGGTAAAGATGTAAATAACGGTTAGAAAGGTAAAAGTAAGAAAACTTAAATATAATCAAGTCAATATCAGAAATTATCTGAGTTTTCGTAAGGAAAAATGCAAAAAATTAAAGTCTGAAGAAAATCTGTTTTAATAAATTATAACACAAAACAAACATTGAAACAAATATTACAAAACTGTCGTCTGTAACTCAAAATCATGATGTATATGGTAACCATGGTAAATTAAAAAGGAAAAAATGCTTCCAATATTTCCTGGTACCAAAATGTATTTTTTATCGCAGATAAAGCAATTGATCAATAAAATTACAGATAAAATTTGCTGTTTAATAACATTTCTTCCAATATCTTATCAAATTACAATTGAAATATTTAGCAATTAAAAAACCAAAATCCAAGAAATCTTCAGTTGAAAATTGATACGGTTCGTATATTCTGAAAATCTATTTAAATGAGAAAAATTGTACAATTATTGCCCTTGTTTTGGGTTGACATGAATATTTGTCCACCCGAGAGGCGTTATGGATATGATAACGGTCTCAACATAAAGAACAATTGCAAATTAAGCGTTCCCTGTTAGTGTGCTACAACAATCGCAAATGTTCCATTAAAACATCGAGGTCGATGAAAAGGTCAAGCTCGGTGAAAAGGTCATCAGTTAATTTCAGATCTGATTAGAGAAAAGGAGCCAGTGTATATGGTCGTGCTCCAGAATACTATCTGACATTTTTGAGAATGGAAAATTTATATTGTTTTACATTATCTCCGTATCAAACATAAAACTTGCTCATTGACAATTTCGAGCATTCAACAACGTTTCTCTATGTAATACCTTGATAATATTTTATTTTCTTACAAGATGATTTTTGATTTCGAACTATCTATGCCAGCAATGAGATGAGAATGTGTTACAGCGATTTAAAAATAAACCAATATAGATCAATGTTAAATACATATCTCAGAAAGCTGGCATCATTAAGATTGAAAATGTTGTATATTATTTCATGCAGCAAGCTTAAGGTCAGCAAAAGTAGTTATATATAATAAAAGAGACCAAATTTATTGCTTACAATTTACAGGATCACAAGATTTTAAGAGTCAGTCAGGTATTTTTAAAGATTTTTCTGAGTCACCCACAGCAAGAATGTGACTACAGTTTACTGTAATAACTCAAATTGAGATCAATCTCTGATATTCATATGTCATTCTCTGTATCATCGAGCAAATAATTTGAAACGTGATCAAATGTAAACATGTAAAAGCCGGATCCCTTTATTTACATCTACGATCAATGTTGAAGATGTACGGAAGGTGTGGATTGCTTTTAAGAAAGCTACTTATCTAATAAATGGTTTTTTTTTCAAAATTGAGAAAACTGAGAAAATTACTAA
Source organism: Atrina japonica (assembly GCA_030159075.1). Classification (NCBI taxonomy): domain Eukaryota; kingdom Metazoa; phylum Mollusca; class Bivalvia; order Pterioida; family Pinnidae; genus Atrina; species Atrina japonica. The sequence continues at coordinate 470,564 of BROG01000539.1, forward strand.
TTATAACGAACTCGTAAAGAAAATTATTGAGCAAATATTGAAGTCTTTAAAAGTTTAAACTCTTGGTAGTTTATTTACTAATTGATATCATTTAATTAAACTATTATAATAATAAATTTTATAAAATTTCTCTCTAAGAATTATTCAATCGTTACTGCCAATAGATATTCATGAAAAAGGGGATATTCGGAAGAATCTGTTTTACAATATGTCAGTATAGAAGTTCATCGAAACATATGTTCTTTTTAAGTATCGTAAGTCATTAGATATTCATTTTTCTGTCTCCAGTGCCGCATATTCAGTAAACACGTTAGTTCAAGTCATTTTTATGAATATGAAAATATTTTAGTAAAATTTTTGTGAATTCATATATAATTTATATATGAAGAAGAAAACATTAGAAATATCAAACAAGGCTTGAATATACATTAAAACTTTAGTATAATGCTCAATACTCTATGCGAAAATCAGAAATTTAAATCAATGTTTTTATGTGGATGAAAACATGTGTAACCTCGTCAGTCATATTTTTTGTTTGTTTTATTGTTGTTTAACGTCCAACTCAATAATCTTTCATTCATATGGAAACGTCACTAAATGAAGGGCTTCAAATGTTGACCTATCCTCGGCACTTACCGCCATTGAATAGTGAGGGTTCTTTAACGTGCCTACACCTACCGCGACACGCGACCTCGATTTTTACTGTCTCATCCGAAGAACAGGAAACCAACCTGCCGCCGGATGGACTTGAACTCACGACCTCACGATCAAGAGTCGAACGAGCTACCGACCGAGCCAGGCCGACTCTCGTCAATCATACTCAGATGATTTACAAATTATTGTCAAAATGATAAAAACAAGTTAAGCTTGAATATTTACTGTATTTTATGGACCGGATCCATCGTAAAACACTGGTGAATTAAAAATTGTACTAAATTGTTTATCAGAATTTAATGCCACAACATGTCATACATAAATAAAGAACGTAAATTTGATCTCGCTATATTGACTTATGTATAATTTATAATTTATGATACTTTTACTCAGCATTTATATAAAATCTACTTTCGTTTCTGTCTATCTAATATTTAGGATCTTTTTTAATTTTTGATATTTACCAAGCACTGAAGATATATTTTCCCCCATACAAAAAATCACGATTAATAGGAGTCAGAATGCTCTATACCTATTTCTGAATGATTCATCGATAATGATATCATCAACATTTTTAAATTGTATGAATGGACTTAAAATATCCACGTCATCCCCTCTCTAACTCATTACTTTACATGTCTTTAAAAAAGTAGACAATTGACGAAAGCTAAATTGAAATCGTCACGTTTGCCGTATGACTTTATTGTTAATTTCCCTTCTGTGTCTATAGTAAGTAAAATGTTTAAGTAGGAAGCCTGTGTGATTGCTTCAGTGATGTCTTTAATAACTGTTCTCATTCAGATAAGTATTAACATTTAATATTGATTGTCATAACCTCGCTATCTCTAATTTTCAAGTAAAAACAAGTGCTAGCTTTTTTCTTCTGTTTCAGAAGCTTCTGAACTAATTTATAACGGTAGATATTAAATTGTTATTCTTAAAAAGTCCATAAAACATCATACACACATAGTTAGTATCCGACAAGCACAGAGCCAATTACATACAGTGGAAGAGCAAAGCATACCGGTCACATCCATTGTGAGTCCACAGTCCAGGGAAAACAACATGAGATCCTGTATTTCATGAACAAGTTTATTCATAGAAGTGAAATGTAATGGAAGTTGTCAATTGAAATTTTAAAAACTTATGAGAATGTATTTGTATTCTTTTTATTTCCATCACATTCCAAATTAATAAAAGTGAAATTACATTACAATACCCTTTGGTACAATAAACTAAGGACAATATCAAATACGTCTGTTTTTATTCACAGTTCCTTTATAAAGTATATAGTTTTATTGTATTCGGTTTTATTAACAATTTGGTTTCCACTTCGAGTATTCTATTGCAGATTTTTATTTTTGCATACAATATGGAACTTCTTATATGTGAGGAATGTGAATCTTGAAATAGAATGAGAGCATGCTTAAGAATCAAGGTCATTGACTGAACGTTATCCCTCATCGTCACAACAGTCATTTCACGTTACTCTCAGCATATTTGCAATCCCATCGATTTGTTGTAAACACTACAATTTTATCAAAACATCATATATTGTGCACTTTTTTGAGGAAGGGAAATAAAATAGGTAATTATCTAAGCATTTTATGATTAATCTCGCTGTTGTTGAAATGTTTAGTTATTTAACTACCGGAAGCAGGAAGTTGCGCATCTATGCAGAAATATGTTTTTTCATATATCATACTGACTTTTTATTGTGATGATACATACGTGTTCAATGTTATATTAGCTATGATTAAATGCAGACAACTCTAAACATGTATACGAAGATTCTGAATGTAAAATGTTAGTGTTACAATTCTGCTCAAATCAATCAATTTAACTTATCACCTTGCAACAATTTTTTTCGACATCGTTACAAGTGAAGTTGTGCTTTATTTTAGCCTTATCTTCAGTACGAGCTCTTAATGATATTCGAGAAAGCACACTAAATCAAATCAACTCTACAATCGTCTGTTGCTATTTCGACTTTTGTAAGCTCATTACAGTCAGTTCGGTTATCCACTCTGTGACATATTGACAAGGTTCGTCACTTTAACATACAGGATAAAAACCTTAAGACGCCATTATAACAGACTAAGCGGATCTTATAAGAACTAGCGTAAAACAGACATATCACATCTCAAACATAACAGACGGATAATTAATTGTACAATGAAGCACCAGAATGTGTATTTTCGTGTAATCGCATTAACTTTGATAGGATAAGTACACCGTTAAGTCAAAGAATAAACAATACAAAAGTCGTAAATCATTGGAGAGTTTCAATGCTTTTCTTATTTATCCGTATAAGATACTATACAAGTGCAGCGGATTTTGCTCTGCATGAGATAATTGAAATAGTGCAACAAATCTCTAATCAATTTCACAAGGAGACATTGGTATACAAAGACAATTTATAACGACATCATTATGAGTAATTATATTTACCTTCCTATTCTTTATATCACCTTTATAGTATTTGAATTATTTGTATTGTATTTTGAACTCAAGTAATGAACAGAAAACCTACATAATTTGTTCTAAAGCAAATCTTCATACATACTTCCACTTCCGATAAGGTGCATCGTATGAAAAGACCAGTCGGCCCAAGTTAGTGCTTCTCTTTTACCTCATTTCATTTAAGTGGACCGTCGGCTAATACCTGCAGACACGAAGGGATACAGCATTTCTTTTTCCTTCGTGGGGTGTACGGATGTGTATGCAGGGAAACAAGAATCTATATTCTGCACGAATGTTTCCGGTAGCAGCAGCGGTAGCAGAAGCGTTGTAGTAGTAGTAGAACAATAGGAACAATGAAAGCAGCTGTGGTAGTAATAGCATAAAAAGTACCTGTGGGCCTCCGTACCAGAGTAGTTACATCATCGAGCAATAATCAGCCACAGTTCCAGCATCATTTGACGCTGCAGTGACGATATGGGAAGTATACCAATCTGGTCTTAGGGAAATCGGGGCCCATTTTCGAGCATGTTTAAATCTGCAACTGCTGTTGTAGAAGTAGTAGAAGTAGTAGCTGTAGAATTAGTAAGTGTGGTGGTAGTGGAGGTAGAAGTAGCAGCAGCAGCAGTAGTAGTAGTAGTTATAGTAGTAGTAGTAGTAGCAGCAACAGCAGCAGCAGCAACAGTAGTAGTAGTAGTAGTAGTAGTAGTAGTAGTAGTAGTAGTAGTAGTAGTAGTAGTAGTAGTAGTAGCAGCAGCAGCAGCAGCAACAGTAGTAGTAGTAGCAGTAGTAGTAACAGCAGCAGCAGTAGTAATAGTAGTAGTAGTAGTAGTAGTAGTAGTAGTAGTAGTAGTAGCAGCAGCAGCAGCAGCAATAGTAGTAGAAGCAGTGGTAGTAGTAGTAGTAGTAGTAGTAGTAGTAGTAGTAGTAGTAGCAGTGGTAGTAGTGGTAGCAGTTGTAGAAGTAGTAGCAGTAGTAGTAGTGGTAGTAGTAGTAATAGTATTAGTAGTAGCAGCAGCAGTAGTAGTAGTAGTAGTAGTAGTAGTAGTAGCAGCAGTAGTAGCAGTAGTAGTAGTAGTAGTAGTAGTAGTAGTAGTAGTAGTAGTAGTAGTAGTAGTAGTAGTAGTAGTAGTAATGAAAAAAACAATGTCTCTATTATAAATTACTCGAGAAATCTATAAAGAAGACATTGGAGTATAAATCATTAAACTGTTTTCTGTAGATCTATGTCTGCACGTTCTGTGTCGTCTGCCGTACATGTAATCTACTAGCTGATTTTAAACGACAAAAGATAATTCAAGTATCATTGAATAAATCAACATAATTCCTTGCGATTACTAGTTTATCAACTTTGCTATGATATTCAATTCTAACGAAGCTTACTACGTATTACCGAAGACTGTGTTTATGCATTAACCTCTAGGTCACAGGTGTCACAACCATCTATATATCATTAATTTTTTAAATAAATAATTATATCACCTTATTTTAAATTTGAATTTTGAATAGTATTTTACGACACACTCAACGATTTTTCAGTTATATGGTGGCGGTCATTTTTAATGGTAGAAGTGAGGACACGGTTACATTGTACCCGGGATAAGACTACTGGACTTCAGTAAACTGGCAAATGTTCGCACAACAATCAGTTTAGAAAGAATCATAAGCAGAATATGTACACAAAAATGAAATTTTATTGTGAAAAAAATGATATCTCACCGGTAATCATTCAACTGAGACATTTATTAGTATATATTGAATTAGCACACAGGAACATGTTTACATAACCATTCTAAAATGGGTCTTTCATTCCGTGCCATCCAAGCAACATTGCGCTTTATACTTTCTACAGCTTGAATCCTTCCTCTGGCACCGGCGCCTGCATCTGGATATTTCTCAAAGAACGCCTGAACCTGGAGCAAAACGCAAAAAAATATATAAAATCTCAAATACTAAAATATTAATCTACAGGGTGCCCATAATACATATATCAAATCTGGTGATATTGGAAAACACGGACCTCTGGAAATCTAGAATTGGGATCGGTGTCATGGGGGAGTAAGCATCCCTTGTTGACTGGTCACAGCCGCCGTGAGTCCACAGTCAAATCCAAATAAAATAGGTGAGGGAAAGAGAACTCAATAACCACTATTGAACAGGTAACTCAACATATTACTTAATGAAACAGAGTAATCGCAAACAAGGATATTATACCGACCGTGAAATTTGCGGAACGTTGACACCAGACGTGATTTTCGACACCCTGTGCCAATAATTTGTCAGTAAGTAGTTTACCTATGTATAGGAAATGTTCAAATAAAAGCAATTATTGCACGACCGTTAGCTTGCCAAATACATTCCTCACATATCCTATATGTTAACACACACAACACATCACGAGACATACCACTTCCATTAATATCATTGGTCAACACTATTGTCACCATTGTCTCTGATGCAATTGATATACACGGGGTAAGCACGTAGGTAATTTCAAACTGTATATAGGACACATGTAATCCCCCATACAATTCGGGTACGTAAGAAACGTGTTCTCCCATACGTCATTTACTTTCGTAATGCTCGCTGTGCTAGTATCTTTTTAAGCTATCTGAATTAAGTAACTTTTAATTAGATAAATATTATAATTAATAGATCACTGGAAAGGGGGCCCCTATATTTGTATCACACAGTGCTAGTTATAATTATAAAAACATACCAAAATATGAACAACTACACCCATATAGCAATAATATTTTGACGAAATTGTTTATTTCTCATGACTAAACATAATTTTTATTTTGAATAGCATACATATCAAATCAACTGTATGACAAATTAACACGAAATGTTTGCAATTTTCAAATTAGGTTTATAATACAGAACAGCATATTTCTATTCAAAATATATCGATATAACATTTCCAGATATTGGACAAATGCTCAATTTTATTTGGTTGTTCAAGTGTAAATTATACATTTAGTTTTTTTATTTCAGTTGATTTTTTTTTCATTTAAAAATTGAATCCATTTTGATATCATCACGATCAAGATTTTTCAAAGGTAATTCTCTATTTCTTTTAAATTTATTCTGTCCCTATCAAACTATTGAACAACAACACCAGAATATCATAAATACGATTTATATTCCGGCTCTGTTACCTAGAATTAATTATTTTGGAAATGTTTCTGTATTTTGCATACGTAGGACCGAAACTTGACGAACAATTACATTATCTATTTCTTAATAACTCTTTACTGTTAAACAAAATGATTTACAGAAAGAAAGAACTTGTCTGAAAAGTAAAACGAATATTGACCTCTCTCAAATGAAATTCTGTGTTGAAGTTTGAAATTACAGCTGGTACGAGTCTTCCAAGTGATCTGGAGTAGGTCGTGAATCTGGTAAATTACAAATGTATTAGTCGTTAATGAAAATGTTACAGTGGGGAAAAGATAGGCAAATAGGAGTTAAATATGTCGAACAGTTGAAACAGCAAGTAAAATTCAGTATACCGTTAATGCTCGAAATAAGCATTGATATTTCATTGTAATTCTAGCAAATACATATGGATTCTTCCCAATTTCGTGTTAAAATGAAATCTATATAGAATAGTATTGATTAAGTTAAAATCATCTTTGTGGGTCGACGAACAAGTACTGGGAGAATTTACTCAGATAAAGGAAAATTCATGAAAATGAAATCCCTAAATTTTTATGATGTTAATCCAAGGGGATTTTTTCATTAAACCTATTTGCGCATAGCCAAAGTAGATCAAAATGAGAGAGATGAATGGAATAGTAGAGACATTAGAAAATAACATAAACGTATATTGAAATGCGAAGATACATATATATTATAAACATAATACCAAAGTTATAATGCTCAAGACTTCTGTCAATAAGACTTCATCAGTCAAGCTCAACTGATTGACAGAAACGAAATTTTGGTATTATGTTTATAATATTTATAACCACTAGGTCGTTGCCACTGCTGGTGGACCGTTTGAGTCCCCGAGGGTATACATAAACCTAGTACCTGGTATTTCGGTACCAGCTGATAATCTTATACTAAAGTTATATTTGGCATTGATAACACCATTCAAATTCCAAAGTTTTCTATAGCTAAGATAGTCATCTTTTAACAGTGGGTACTCTTAGACGGATTTTGGCTATACATTTAGATTTATTAATTGACCTTGTATGATACCACTTTCTCTTTATACATTTATACATTTTGGAGCTCAACTGATGGCGTCTAATTGACAGAAACGATAGTCTTGAGCATTATAACTTTGGTATTATGTTTATGATATTTTGAGCTAAAATTTTAAATAGATTTTCAAAAGGGAAAGTGGTATCGGACAAGGTCAGATAATATATCTAAACGTATAGCCAAAATCCGTCTAAGAGTAACCGCTGTAAAAGATGACTATCCGAGCTTTAGAAGAATTTAGAATTTTAAATGGTGCTATCAGTGCCAAATATTACTAAAGTATAATATTATCAGCTGGTACCGAATATATATCGTACTGGATTTCAATTCATTACCTCTCTACAAGATACTCCCAGTTCGTTCTTATCCAGTCCCATACAATTGGTTTACCCACTGTATTCTGTGCAATGTACTGTAAAACGGTGAAGAAATCCTGTGATCGAACCATGGTTTCATCTTTGCAGAACTCCAGAAATCTGTATTTGACAATAAATATATTCAGCAGATGCTCACCCGCGATAGGTATGAAAAAGTGAGTGATATTATATAGTCAGTTAAATCTGTATTCAAATACACGAGCAACATGACCATCATGAAATTAATTTTTTACCTGATTTTGTCCATAATACTCTGCCCAAAACAAGACCCACAGGACGAGAGACATAAATACAGATTACGACATACCTGACAAGTAACCATACGTGTTTTGTGTTGGCCATTCCATACAACAACTTAATTCGTTCTTGTGGCACTGTTTCAATCTTGTACTTTTGCCACATTTTATCCCAGTCGTCTGAAGATCCGCTATTTTGCATGCCATACTTGTAGACTAAGGAACGTGTATTTGGAGGAATGCTGATATATTGATAATAAATTGAACATTACTCTATTTGAATAATTTAGACAGTAATTAATAAATATTTGATATAAATTATTAGAAAAAATAAAAACACATTTTTAATTCAAAATCATTCACCGATGATTTGTAAAAAGTCGAAACCAGTATAGCAAATACTAAATAAATAATAAATGTGATGGTAGACTGAAGTTTCATTGCAGATTTTCATTAGCTTCGTGATTCAAATAAATCAATCTAATTTAACGTCGGGATTTTAAGAAGCTTAGTCTGAACGTCATAACAGTAATCATTAACACACAAAATTATTATTAGCGCCCAAAATACAACGAACAACTTTTTGTATAGAACTATTTACTGCATCACAATTATCATTTGAGAAACCGCTGAAAAAAAACTTTAGTTTTTGTATTTTTCAGGGGTCAGTATTTGTCCCTCGATCACAGAATTCGTATATCTAATAGTTACCACTTTAGTGGGTCTCCGTGGTCGAGTGGTTAGATCATCGTGTTTTGAAGCACGAAGTCTCTTCTGGTCAGCACAGGTTCGAGCACCGCTGGAACCTAAGCTGATCTTGGTGAGAATGTTTGCCAGTTTACTTGCGGAATGTCGGTGTTCTCTTCCCGGGTACATTGTAACCGAGTTCACTCCTCCACCATTAAAAAACTGGCTACCACTATATAACCGAAAAATTGTTGAGTGTGACGTAAAACAAAAATCAGAATCAATAAAAAATATTCTTATATATATGTAGTTGTATATTGTAAATGTTATGAAAAGGGAAATAACTTTTGCATTCGACCACTATCACGTACCTCACTCCGTTGTCTACCCAATTTCTGAAAATCGTTGTTGCATTCTGCAAACACTCTTCATTGCCCATGCCACACGTTAGTGCTATAAGATTGACTCGCATCAACCTATTTATAACATAAGTTTCTTATTCAACTTAACATATATTTGGCATATATATATACATATATATATATATATATATATATATATATATATATATATATATATATATATATATATATATATATATATATATGTTTTCAAAAGTGAACTTAAACAAGAAGACAATTTTTGTCATCTCAAGACATGGTGCACGTCGTTTCTTTAAATTAAAGTGAATATTGTATTCATAACTAAGGAAATCATTGATGATTTCCATCATATGTATTCTTTATTCATTTATTCAGAATTAGAACCGATTCAACAACATACATATAGTCATTTACTTATTTTAAAAATCTTACTTTGTCAAATGACTTCCAGTATCCTCCCATGCTAGGTTTTCCATGACTGGTTTGCATTTCGAGAGTATATATCGCTGCAGATAGAATATTGTGCAACAATAAAAAATACATATAGAATTCTAAAATTAATCAAGTTTCATTTTAAAATCAGTATCATAATTCAAAACTCGAACGATTCTGATTTTTGTACAATTCACAAATCACTGATAGAAGTTAAAAGTTTGTTTTCTCCACAACAGTTGTCTCCCGTTCGCCTATATTTGTATATAGTTCATCATTTTATAATAGATATGGTATTCGTCAGGAGATTTGCGGACTTTTTTTTAACTTACTATAAAGTAATAGGTCCACAAGAAATGATTACTCTTCCAAAGAACCTGGTCCTACATTTAGATTCCCAGAAGTCGGTTTTTGTCTAATATTTAGAGTGTTTGATTCGTGTGTCACGATTTTTTTATATTCATTTTTAAATTGGCTATGCATGTTTATAAAATCTATGTAAATAATGAAGGATACTCAAAATTTAGATATTTGTTTGTAACAATGCAATCAATACGAAACAATAACAATAAATATTTATTTTTCCAATTCATGCATAAAAAGGATTATGTAATCAATTCCAACAAACAAACTTCACGATCTAATCTCACGTTTGTGCATGTGTTGTTGTTGTTGTTGTTGTTGTTGTGTTTTTTTGGTTTTGCTGTTGTTCTTGATGACGACTTTAACTGCCGTTTGTGCACTTCTGAATTGATTTTTTTTATCTTTTCACTGGATCATTTTGTTTTGTTCTGTGTTTGAATCTTGGGTTATTACAATCATGGGGTGACAAGTTGATTAATTCATGGGATACTCGAAATAAAGTGAATAAAATCAACAATGGAATAATTTAGGCGTTTTGTTACACTTTTTTATCCTTCCAAAGACTCATCATCCTATATTACAAATTTCCTATAGTTAAAGTTTCATAAAAACAAAAACATAAATGCCATACTCGCCAAGTTGAAAAGGTGCCAACAGTTTCCAGCATGGTTGTCAAATATCGAAGATTATTATAAGCGCTTTCCCAAGGTAAATGACTGGTTTCCTTGTTGAGATAAAGTGTTAATTCCATAGGAGACTCGTATTCGATATATCCACCTCTTGCCAGGTTAAACGCGTCATCTATCAATCCCGCCTTATCAACTTCAGAGAGTGCCTTTGAAAAATGACAATCCAAAATTTATTAACTGGCAGCTTAACATAATGGTGATTTTCAGATTGAAGCAAGCATATATAGAGGTCAAAATGGTATAAATAAGAACCATATAAATTAAACGAAGTTTACAAACTTTTGTGATGATGATGATGATGATGATGGTATAACTATTTTTCGAAGAAAATAATATACGTACCTCTGCATTCCCTTTTAGTGTGTTGGCAAATTTTTGCCAAACATCAATAGGGTAATTGACTCTGTAAAATCCAGTCTGATTTATATTGAATTTTACCCAAGCATTGTTGTCAGTCTGTGGATTTTCGGGAATAGAGGTGGTAGCTGTAATATGTTGTATCTTTTAGTGGTGCAACATTATTATATAAATATTTATACTAATCTGTGACGAACTTAATGCCACATTTGTTCTTATTTGTCTGTGACTAACTAATATCACATTTGTTCTTATTTGCCTGTGACTAGCCTAATGTCACAATTGTTCTCATTTGTCTGCGACAAGCCCAATGTCACATTTGTTTTCATTTGTCTATGACTAGCCTAATGTCACAATTGTTCTCATTTCTATGTGATTAGCCTAATGTCACAATTGTTCTCATTTCTCTGTGATTAGCCTAATGTCACATTTGTTCTCATTTGTCTGCGACAAGCCCAATGTCACATTTGTTCTCATTTGTCTGTGACTAGCCTAATGCCACATTTGTTCTTATTTGTCTGTGATTAGCCTAATGTCACATTTATTCTCATTTGTCTATGACTAGCCTAATGTCACAATTATTCTCATTTGTCTATGACTAGCCTAATGTCACAATTGTTCTCATTTGTCTGTGACTAGCCTAATGTCACATTTGTTCGCATTTGTCTGTCACTCAAAACAACTAATGATAAGCCATAAAACTTCCATAATTAAGTAATTGTTTTAAAACTATTTGAAATAAAGATAAATATCAGGTTGGCGAAAATTCCTACATAGGTACACGATTATAACAGAAATACTATCAAAGGGAGTTATTAGGTCTATAAATTTAATTGTATCTGTTTGATATACGTATAAATGTCATATGAAGCTATGGAAGTTTAGAATAACAAAATCATCAATACAGAATAAATTCAATATTTTGGAAATATAAAATACGATTACCTGTATCTTGAGTCTGGTTGATCCAGAAATTCCCCGTCGTCCCTGAGTTAGTCAGGTAGTCTACATATATGTACCAACGATACCTTAATTTCAATGAAAATATATAAACGCTATGTAATACCGATTGGAAAAACAAGGA
>BROG01000539.1:485000-516994 GCA_030159075.1 Atrina japonica
GATCATCAGTTTTTGCGTTTCCCCATTTAAATGCGTTCAAAAAATTCTGAAAACGATTCAAAAAGTTTTAGATGATACATAAAATATACCATGAAAAACTCATCAACACAACGTAACCTGTAGTTATATATATTTATTTCGAGAAATTTATCATTGTTATCAAATTGATATATATATATATATATATATATATATATATATATATATATATATATATATATATATATATATATATATATATATATATATATATATATATATATATACATAACAAATAAAGAAAATTGATATATAAGAAATATATAAAAATTTAAACCATTTTTCATGACCACGAAAATCACGGCTGATTAGTGATATGACCTGATGCAATATGTTATTATTTCATTATATTTGTTTTTCTTATTTCGCAATTCTATTTACAAATCAAGAAACAGAATATTTGGAATTCAGAATAGACTGCAAAAAATGGTTTTATCCTATATGTGATATATTCTATTTTCAACTTATAGAATTATCAACTTCAGTCGTTCTAGAGGTCTCAATAAAAACACATCATTTTGTCTTCTCCAGTTCTCTTGGCAATATGATTTACAGTAACCCCTCAGGTAAAATAAATTAGAATTATTTACAAGTTTTTCTTTAGTTTTTAACAATAGCACGACATTGTAACACTAGCAACGAGTTTGTAACACTAGCATTGAGTTATGACATTAACAATGAGTTTTGTTTACGCTAATATTGAGCTTCTGACACTAAAATTGAATTTGTAACACTAACATTGCGTTTTTTACACTAACATTTGGTTTATAACACTACCATTAGGTTTGTTAAACCAACATTGCGTTTCTGACAATATCGTCGAGTTTGTAACACTAATATTAACCTTGAAATACTAACATTGGGTTTTTAACATCACTTACTTTGAGTTCGTAACACTAGCATTGAATTTCTTACCCTATCATTGAATACCACCAATGTATGTACCGGGGGCACTTACATAATTGTGTAACTGTCCGTCATACTAAAGAAGCAGACATGTTCACGTTTCACTAAGAATTAAAACAGTCTTCCTTTTCTGGTTTTAGTTTAAATATAACTATAAAGATATACACTGGGGGATACACATACAGAGACACACGGATTATGCTGTCAAGAGAAGGCATGACCCCGGAGCGACATGGAATGAAACTACTGTTGTAAAATAGGAGACTTTTATTGTAACTATATTATATATACATATATACATTGAACCATCTTAACAGAAGATTAGGATTCTATTCTCATTTTTTGAAGACGAAGGCGACAATTACAACTTCCGGGACAATACCACAAATTAAATAAAACTGCTTTTGGTAAATTAAATATAACAAATCCAATATCCGTAAGTAATATAAACAGCATTATAAAATGGAAACACCCATGGACAGTTACATACTACAACTTCCACTACCACTACTTAAGTAACACTCAATTGATGACATATTAATATTAATGCATACGTACACCAATTCCTTCATAAAATTTGTCTTTTCCCATAATCGATTCCAACATTCTTATTACTGAGGCACCCTGAAATACAGTAAATGGAGTCACATTGTGAACAAATCATATTGTGCTGAAATTAAATTTAATCATTCATATATATATATATATATATATATATATATATATATATATATATATATATATATATATATATATATATATATATATATATATATATATATTAATTAGACATGTCAATTATTCCGCGCGCGAGCGTGTGTTTTGTGTGTGTGTGTGTGTGTGTGTGTGTGTGTGTGTGCGTGAAATATCTGCTTTGTTTTCTTATATCAAATTTACTGACCTTACTGTATGAGATTGTATCGAAGACTTCATTGATTTGATCTGGATGATTTACATCAACGATAATAGGATGTGAAGACAATGCTGAATCTATAATCATCACAGGCTGAACATCTTCCGTCACAAATTGGTCCATCTTTAAAAATAAGTCGTCGTTATCATCATCATCATCATCATCATCATCATCATCATCTCATATCATTTAATATCAACTGATGGAGTCTTATGGACAGAAAAGTGTCTTAAAAGTCTTAAACATTTAGTTTTCACCTTTGTTTTACAAAACTGCAACTTTGACATATTGTTTATAATATAACGTTGACAGTAGAGAGTAACAAAAGCAATACAAACTTTCACAAGACAATATACAAACATGACCTTTTCGACCTTTAAGTCATGTTCAATTTTTACTTGATATAAATAGAAGCTGTAAAGACATTGACAACGTCATTCAATTTACCATGTTCCATTGCGATTCCGCGGAATTTGTTCCAACATACTCTATAAAAGATGCAAATCCTTCGTTTAACCACAGGTCATCCCACCAGTCCATGGTTACAATATTTCCAAACCACTATAATATAAAAAGCATATACATACACCAAAATATTAACCGCCATGTGTCCAAGAGAAGTGTACAGATCTAGTGAACATTAAACAAACTATGACTTCCGGAATATTCGACGGAGGGATCACGCGCTCAAACAGAGTAAACATCCGTGCCGATCAGTAACCCCCACCACGTGTTAACAGTCAAATTCAAATGAAAGTAAGGATTATATCCTCGTCACAATCGGAATAGATAATTTAACATCTATTATTGGACAGGTTTTAGTGAAACATTATAATTACATACAAGATCATTATACCGACCAAAAAATCAGCGAAATGTTTAACACAATTCTTCATATATGCTCGACAACAACTGAACCGTACGTTGTTTGTCTGTATATGAAATGTTCATATGTTAATAACCTTATGTAGTATAAAAATACATTTTAAATGAAACCGGAACTATATAAAATGGATTCTGTTAAGATCGTGAATAAAAGTTTTATTTATCAGACATCATTGGTAATCATGCCGTTACTGATCATACATCGCGCAAACAAATGTTTGATGTGGGTACGGGTTGATTATACCTCATGAAAACAAACGGCTGTGCATGCTTAGCTTATGACTTTATTGATCTGATATCGCCTTGAATATTACGTCACACTCTCTCAAGTATGGGGAGCGAGTTTATCATGTTCATATTCAAATTTACTTGCTAACAACCCAGCATACGGAAATGTAATTAATGGGACCATTATATCTTTATATAAGAATAGTGCAAAGCACATTATCAGTTAAAACAGAATTGACTCCCAAACTGAGCGTAAACGAGCGGTCATTGGGGTTTTAAATGATTGTTACCTGATGTGAAATTTCGTGTGCGACAACTACTGCTACTCTCTGTTTGTTGGCTGGCGAGGCTTCGTTCGGATCGTACAACATATTTGTTTCTCTGTATGTAATCAAACCCCAATGTTCCATTGCTCCAGAAACAAAATCAGGAATCGCAATCATATCTGTAGATAGAGAAACGTTGGTTTGAGTCATAAAGTTAACGAAACACAACGGCGTAACAGGTCTATAAAATCACATAAGTGTTATAAAAGCAATCTACATTTTATCTTGATGGACTTCAGTGTATGTAAGTTGGAAACGAAATCTACCTTGTTTTGGAAGAGGATACGGCACATTGAATAACTCCTGGAAAAGTTCCATAGTATGAACGGCAATTTGCAGGGAATATCTGGTCTGATTTACCCTGTCTGGCGTGGCATACGTCCTCACCTACAACGAAAATGATACATTTTTTTTCCTTACGATTTTGTTTTAATTTATTTGGTTTATAAATGTGCTCAATGCAATGCGTTTGCGATTGAACCACACCCCCTTCAAGATGCTAATTCGCATAATGCCATGCAATTCTGTATTTTTATAAATGTAAATAATTTCTGAAAAAATAGCATTCATTTCAAATTAAACGTCAAATTGAGCTATCCCATCTCTTTATAGGTTATTTGCGTATACTATAAAACAAAAACAAATGTTAAATCGTAAGGTATTTGATTATCTATTTTGTTTAGATATGTTTAGATATGTAAATGATAGATACCAAAGTATTTTCGGGATGGTTATGTGATAAAATACAAATAGGGTGAACATGGAACTAACACGGACATCTGGAAATCCAGTGGTGAATTGGGTGCCATAGAGGATTAAGCATCCCCAGTTGATCGGCCATACCAGCAGTCAATTAAGCACTGAACTGCTGCCAGTTGGCATTCATGGGGCTCTGAATGGCAACTGGACAAAATCAAATGTCGTTTTTATTTCTCATCTGATTATACATAGGTACCGTATAAAACGGATATATTAAGTATTATTCTATTTCCGTTTCATTCAAACAAGAAAAAGTAGGGTTTTGACAAAAGCTAGAATAGAATATATGTAAACTTGAATGTAAACTTTCCTCAGTGCGATTAAATTTTACGTTTCATATACAGACAAATACAAGATCAATTTCAAAATGAAAATTAAAAAGCGTAACAAAAACACGAGAAAGGGGACTTACAATAAATATTTGATGTTTTCTTTTATTTTCTTAAACATAATTCTGAATCTTTAAATTTATTGTCAAGGACAAATCTAGATAAATAAGATAGAATGGTTTGATATTGTTATTCTGTTTTACTTATCTTGGCAAAAACCATAATTTCATTGTTATATATTTACTTTCTAATATTCTAATGAACTAGGAGTTTTCAATTTCCATTGGTACTTCTTCATTATACCATGATTCACCTTTGTTCCAAACTTGGTCGTACTTTCCAGGTAGGTAAAATCACAGACGATAAAACATACTAGATACGTGCTCATCTTAACTGATCGCTGAAAGTTCGTAACTACCAGTGAAGGATCCACAGACCATGTGTGTGTTCCCTGTAATAATTATATGTAGATCATTATCCTACATGTACTAGTGTGATATAATACTATTGTAGTACTCATATATGCGTCATGTTTGTTTACAAAAAAGAAACTTATTGTACGTTTCGTCAGTTCGTTTTTTAGGCGCATGTTATTAACATTTCAACTGAAAATAACACAATTAATACGTACTTGATCAGGCATATTAGAAAGAGCAGAGTATTCACTTCTGTGGACAAGATGCACTGTGTACTCTGCCTTAAAATTTGGTTCGTCAAAGCAGGGGAAAGCTCGTCTTGCATCTACTGGTTGGAATTTTGAGGACGCCAAGTACCTTCGAAAAATACATAGATTGGCCCTAAGTTGGATATTAGTTTAAATTACGATCCTTTAACCTTTTCACCACTAAGTATCAGAATGGAATGCTCCTTTCTATTGTTTAAGACAAGTCTATTATGGTGTGTAGTGTTGAAAGGGTTAATATATAAATACAACTTTTTATGTACACACGAAATGTTTATTGTTTCAGCATTGAATACAATTTGGATTTAGTGACAATGATATCATCATAAGGTAACATGCTATTCACCCCAAAAGACACATTTGAACTGGTCTAAGTCAGAAGAGTTCATTGATTTACAGAAGAGTTCATTGATTTTCAGGGGTCGATGAGTTAAGACTTTTTTTATATCTCAAGTTGATTACTCAAATATATTAATATTTCAGTCTACCAAGGTTGGAGCCCAGGATTTATCACAATGTTTCAGACAAATCAAATTATTAGTAAAAGTAATGTACATTATTGTATATCTATAATTTATAAATTAAATGGGTATTACCTATGTGTTCTTTTTTCAAAAATATTTCCCCCTTTTCACTGGTTAGATTGATATATAATAACAAAAAGATATATACACAGGCATACAGTTTCTTAAATTCCTCTATATTTTGTGAATATTGTTTGAGAAACTCAGTTTTGGCACTTTTTCACGTGCAATTGATCAATTCAACCCTTTCTTTTTGTATATCAGTACTACACTGGACCTGGCATTATTGTCATAAAATGTAAATATAAAATATTTATACCTGTGTATAGCTTTTATTTGATATTCTACATCAAATTTAAATAGTAAAAGTAGAAAAAAAATTAAATAGTTTTTGGTAACCACAGCTAACGCCCCTTTAATAACATAAATGTAAAGTTTTTGAATTTCAGTAATTTCATATATGACATTTGTTCAGTATTTTAAATCAAACCAAAAATTATGTTAACACTTATACAATTTATTTTTATTTTAATAGGGATGCAATAGGACTATTTCAATTTTTCTTGCAGACCTTTTCATTTTATCACAGAAGACCTTGAATTTAAAGGAAACTTTCTGTTTGGGTGACGGGCAAATGCAGTGCTGGTAGAATGTCATATGCTATACATGGCAACCTGATTGACAGATATTACTCTGTTGTTAGGCAATATAGAAATGTAGACAGTCAGTGTTATGAATTACAGTATAATATATTTGCTCTCCGTATCAAATGTCAGACGCTTAAAGTTTTTATAAAACAGTTTTGTCAACAAAAATTCTCTTGAGAATTGATTTAGGATTCAACTAAACATAAAGTTCACCTGTCGAACATTTGTATTAATCATGACGTTATACAAATATTATTGTGTGCGACTATTCAAAATTATTATCTACGTATAGTACATAAAGCCGATTAGATGTACTTCAATACAAAAAGAAAGTCGTAGGAACAAAAACACATTTTCTGCAAAGTCATCGAAATTTAACCTTGACCTTTACGTGTTGTTGCGTTTGTAAAAAAAATATCTGAGTTTTCAACGGTTGTTGTTGTTGTATTGTTGTTTAACGTCCAACTCAAGAATTTTTCACTCATATGGAGACGTCACTAAATGCCGGTGAAGGGTTTAAAGTTTTGGCCTATGCTCGGCACTTACAGCCATTGAGCAGTGAGGGTTCATTAACGTGCCGACATCTATTGTGACACGTGACCTCGGTTTTAACTGTCTCATCCGAATGACAGGAAAAGCCAGCCGTCTCCGTCGAATTATCAACGGTATAATCGAAACCGTTATAGATAAAGTTATGACACGCCAAAACAGATTAATAAGTTAAACCTAGTTTTTCCAGTTAAAACTAGTTTTTTCCAATTAAACCGAATGTATCCAGTTAATCCTTATTTTCCTCCAGTTAAATCTAATTTATTCAGTGACTCAAATTAACTCACAGTTTACGTATTGATAGGATTATGACACAGATAAACCTATCTTTTCTCAGTAAAACCTAAATTGTCTGTAGTTAATGCAAATAGCAAAAGCAAAATTACATTCAAAATGAATTAAATCCAACTTTGTCAGTGAAACCCGATTATCCTAATTAATTCTAAACTAACTTCGAAATCATTGATTTGATTTTGGCCTGCCATATATAAATTTCTATGAACATACTTTCGCAAGTGGTATTATTCGCTGTAATATTGCAGGGAACTATATTTTTAGAAAATCAAACAGATAGATAGCTAGCCATATATCGGACAGACCGATAGATAGTTAGACTGACAGACAGTGTACGTCCGTGTGTGGGGTTAGGAGTGGGTGTGGATGCAGTTTTAATAATGTAATAGTATCCGAGGAAAACAAAATTTCATACCATTACATGATTTATTTCATTGTTAGAAAAAAAATTAAGTACGTTTTATGAATATTCCATGTGGTACTGGCTCTTTATCATACTTACTTCAGAGATTTATGTTCCAGGGACATTTACTATGATAAACGAAAAATTACAAACTCTTACCTTCTTTGATTTGTAATTGAATTGATATAACTACTTTTATAAAAACCGACTATAGCTCTCGTGAGAGATCCATTAAACTGCAGATCTAGAATGACAGTTTCAGGAGATTTTATAGGATTCCGTGTTTCAATCACCCAGAACTGATTTTCTTCATAAAAGAATGATCCTTTGATAGGAATTTCTTGCCTAGTGTTATTATATCTTAAAATTGTTTTTGTTATGTTCATGTAGTTTTTATGTATGAGAATAAACTGTGTATCTTGAGTAATCCGTAATTCAACAGATTCGTTTCCATAAAACCAACCACTGTCACCATAGAAATCCGGGTATAATGTGATGTCATAATGAACAGGTATTATATAATTCGGTAGTCGGAGATTTCGCCAAGGTTCTGTAACAGGTGGAACCGTTGTATTGCTGTGTGGTAGTGCCGTAGTTACCTCATTCCCGGTATTTGCATCCATTGTTGGTTTTACATTGTTTTCGCTTGTGGCACAAGACTTGGTTGTGAAATGCCAAACAAGGACACCTACTAGAACTGGCAATGCAACACTTGTTAATACCAGAAAATACACTAATCTTCTATTTTTTGACGTGGATTTGTTTTCAAATTCCATTTCAACAATATTGTTACATCACAACGGAATGCGTTTAACAATATAGGTATACAATTTCAGATTGTTTTAGCATAGATGGTGTATCGAATCAGATTGTTGTACGAATATCGGTGCATGAAATGGACATTTTCTATCAACTGAAACCTATTTGTCCCCTTCAACTTGTTTTATGATGGGTATAGACGGAACTTAATAATTTATGAGCTATTGTTGAATTGTTTATTGCACTCAAGAACCGTGTAATAAAACTGAGGTTTAGCCTCGACCAAGTTATAAAATTGGGCAAAGAAACCGATAATTATCTATGCAGTATACAAGGAGTATCAACTGCACATGCGTAATTGTATACATAACCATAATTGATGTCGTTATGACCATTTCTCTTCATATGTGCAATTCATTAACCTTGAATACGTCGCCGACTTAATTCATAAAACGCACTTTCTCTTATGAAGTCCCAACCTTATCCTAAAATGCTTTCATAGTTTTCCATAATCTTCTATTATTTTTATCATTAAATATCTGCTTTGACTGAACAATATAATTCATTAAACTGTTTTCAATATAGAATCTCCATATAAGAAAACATCGTAAGCGCCTGGTGGGTTCTTTATATAATTATTTAAACACAGAAAATGTTGAATTAAATATTGTCTCGGTCAAAGCAGTTGTAATCAAAGCCTTCAAGTAAATGCTAAAAATAAGTTGATGCGAAAATATACATTTGACCTCACTACATTCGAATTTGCGAAAGAGATTGTAGATCATATAGAGCTCTTCAACAAACGCAAACACAGATAATATTATCGTTTCTAAACACACACATAAGATATTTAAGATTGTTCAGCAAACCACCTTTTAAACAGACAATATACATTACGGATTTAACACACATCTTGAATATATGTAGTACTGAAATGTGAATATATCAATATGGCATGAATAGATATATGTATATAAAAATCACAGATACCAAAGTACGACTAGGGTGAAGGGGACAATATACAAATCGAATGCTGGACAAACACGAAATCTAGATGTGGGATCAGGTGCCATGGAGCAGTATATGCTTCTTCTGTTGACCGGTCCGCCGTTAGTCCACAGTTAATTAACAATAAAACACCTGAGGAATAAATCCTCGTCACAATAAGTACAAACGACTTAACAACCGTTATCGAACAGTTAACTCAGTATTTCAATTAGTGAAAAATTGTAATTGCAGGTTATTATACCGACCGTGAAATTTGCGAAATGTTGACATTAAACGCGATATACACACACACATACACACACACACACACACACATATATATATATATATATATATATATATATGCAATATCAGATCATCAGTGATATATAAAAATCATATGAAGCATACTAAAATATGGAAAGTTGACAATAGGAAAGTCAAATTTTCATATATCTGACCAGTTATTTGAATTTTAGGTTCTATCTTAAGTGGAAACAGTTGTCGATGATGCCAAAAAGTGTCCCTTTTAATTTATTATGCGAGTTGCTGCCTGTCGTATGTTTTGACATATATATGTCGTATGTTTTAATATATATAAATGGTTTGTTTTTTAAATTTTCCAACATCTGTTTTAGTATCCCCATCCGATTTACATTGCTTCATGAAAAAGCAATTCTGTAGTATTGCTGAAGTTTCTCCTTAACAACTCATCACTACCTTCTGTAAAATAAGTTTTACTTTATCACCGTATTATACTATTATAAATATTTAGCATGTAAGAATTCCAACGTACACAATATCGAATTATTCCAGGTTATTTTGACTATACTAGCTAACTTTCAATGTATGTACACGTTGAAAGAAGACATAAATACCTTGATCTCCTGTCACACACACACACACACACACACACACACACACACACACACACACACATATATATATATATATATATATACATATATACACACACACACACACACGACATAAATGATCTGAACGATTTAGGACAATATATGTGATTTTTTCATGAATGACTTAATGATTGTTTCCACAAGGATAAAAATAATCAAATTAGAAGTTAATGATTCAAATTTCACAATGCCTTGGTAAGTCTATATAATTGCGTTATTTGTCCCCACCCTTCCAAAATGTGTCACTATATATAATGTTGAATTTTTATTTTTAATTTCCATATAACAAACTTCCCGTTCCTGAGTAGTAATATAAATTCTTCTCGCCTATGGCGTTGTTATCACACAAATTATATGTTATACCACGGCATGTTCCTCTTATGAATGTTTTATTCTGAAAAACAAATGACTCACCAATAAACTACTCAAACAAGGTTACGTTGTTGAACGCTTGGGATCGTTACTAAGAAAGATTTCTGGTCGATATGGGGATCTTATTAAAGTATATGAAGCCGCCCTCTCAAGAATGTTGGATAGTATTCTGGAGTACAACCATATGTAGTGACTCACTTTAGCCAATCAGATCTTATTCATCTTATTAGACATATTCATCGATCTTGACTTTTTCATCCAACTCGAAAGGTTTCCATGTAACATTTGCGACGGGTGTGGCATGGCAACAGATTACTCCATCTGGACACCTGGTCCCATCCCGTTTTGGATTCCCAATTATTTGTCATGTTGAGACCATTTTATGATCGTTTCCTGTTATAATGAACATGGAGTTTAGGTTGCCATTGGTACTTCTTCGTTTTTTACTTGTTTATTGTCTTACATACTGTACAGCTGAGAAAAGAGTTCGTGTATCACCCCGCTATCCAGACACCAATGCTTTATACGCAAGTAATATTTAAGAACCGAATCATTTCTTATCAATATTCTATCCTAAAACTATTCCAAAAACGTCAGAACAAATGATTTCAAGTATATT
This sequence comes from Atrina japonica, assembly GCA_030159075.1. NCBI lineage: Eukaryota > Metazoa > Mollusca > Bivalvia > Pterioida > Pinnidae > Atrina > Atrina japonica. Next base: position 496,139 of record BROG01000539.1, read on the forward strand.
CTTTTTAATACACAACTAATAAACATCAATAGATATAAGCATTCCTTTACAACTGCTTTCTTGTATATTGACATTTCTGGTTATAAATAGAAGGTAGATAAGTAGATATGGAGGCAAATTGAGATGTTTAGATATGAAGCTAATCGTATGATGCTTAAACAATATTGTTAAATGCAAGTAATGATTTGATATAAACAATTACATTGTTCTAGCAACCGTCTGTATGTTTACAAAGCCAATCCCGGATCTCATTTTCATGTCGTTCCATCCAGTTAATATTTCTGTTTATACTTTCTAGTGCTTGTTTCCGTCCACGTGCTCCTGCCCCAGCATTTGGATACTTAGCAAAGAAATCTTCTACCTGTAGAATGGATACAAATATACATTTTCGAATAAGGCGGGAAGACGTACATTCACACACATACTATATATATGAATGAGACAGAGAGAGAGAGAGAGAGAGAGAGAGAGAGAGAGAGAGAGCGCTTTCTTGAATGAGAGAGAGAGAGAGAGATCTTTAACTAATTGAGAGATCATCCGTGGGAGAAAGTCATCGCCCAAAAGAGAGAGAGAGATTTTGGGGGATTATTCAGAGAGATTGATTTGACGCCGACAAGAGATCCTTTTTGAAATATTCATATCGATCATTACACGCGGAGGAAACTCAGTTGAGCTTCTCTTTATGACGGTGTAATATCATTTCGTTATCAGATATATGTTCCGTAAACACTAACGTGTACCTCAATGGCACCCACCTCTGGATTTCCAGAGGTCCGTGTTTGTCAAATATTCACCAGATTTGTATATGAATTCTGGACATCCTGAAGATTTATAATTTGGTGTCTGAGATTTTTTATATATTTCACAATATTGTTTTCCGATAGACTCGTACTAATCACCTGTTTTAGATGAAACTTCGAGTTAAAGTCGGAAATCACATTTGGTACTAATCTTCCAAAATATCTTGAAAATAGCGTAAATCTGAAAGAAAGAAAAAAGCATTATATTTTTATAGTCTCAAAAATTGCATATTTTTAAATATAAAACACAGTTATTTACAAGACACGTTGATAAAACTACAAATAGTACTGTTTTATATAAAGTTTAAATTCATGAACAAAATGAAATATATGTTGGGAAAATATATTAATACATGTCGACAAAGGAGAGAAGATATGATGTTTAAAGGTAAATAAAAATAATTTTGATACATCTTATATATTCTACATCATTTACCATTACTTAACAAAATCACATATTTCAGAACTTGTCTGAGATATATAAATAGAGTTTATAAGTCAAGTAACTCACCTGTCGACAAGATAATCCCAGTTTGCTTGTACCCATTCCCAAACCAGAGTTTTACCAATAGGGTTTTCAGAAATATATGTCAGTACTGTGAAGAAGTCCTGAGAACGAACCATGTTTTCATCTCTTGCATATTCCAAATACCTGCAAAATATTTTTGCTGATAATAGTTTCAATTAAGTCAAATTTATAATTTACAAACATAACAAAGTATAGTAAATTAACATTGGTGATCCTTGATTTCCTGTTAACGCATTATTATTATTATTATTATTATTATTATTATTATTATTATTATTATTATTATTATTAATTCCTTTCTACTACGTCCTCTATAGCAACAACAACTATTACTGCTCATACTTATACCAATACTAATTATACTGCCTTTGCTGATAAAACTTATGCCACTTCAGCAAGTCCATATTGATTTAGGACTTTTGATAAATATGTGAAACACTTACCGGGCAAGCAACCACAACTGTTTTGTCTGGGCCAATCCGTATAATAACTTAATCTTCTCTTGTGGAACGGTTTCTGTTTTGTATTTTAACCACATCCTGTCCCAGTCGTCTGACGAACCTCCACTTTGCATACCAAATTTATATACAAGTGACCGTAAATTTGGTGGAATGCTGTAATGAATATAATAATAATAGATAGATAGATAAATAGATAGATAGATAGATAGATAGATAGATATCTTTATAATTCATTTTAAAGATACCGATTAATTTTTATTTGAAATAGAATTTACGACATCAATCTAAGAACTCATTACCTTTCATCATTGTCCATCCAATTTCTAAATATTTTCGATGCATTTTGTAAGCAATCTTGGTCTCCCATTCCACAGGTCAAAGAAATCAATTTTGTTCTCAGCAACCTGAAAAATAGTACCTATGTGACTGAAACAAGAATGAATAAATCCAAAATGGAACCTAAATGGAACAACATGTTCTAATTTATGTGTACAGTTAAAATTGGTTACTTAATTTTTCTCAATCAGTGGCCTTTGGCTTTAGTGGTTGAAAATAGACGAAATTATCTTGGAAAATAAAATAAGATAAATTGTGTGTATCTATTACAAAATATATTGTATAAGGTCTATTACAGTAGAAACTAAACAATCATGATATTTGTTAATGTTTATTTATCATTGTAAAACTTGACAAACGGTGATTTACTTATCCAAGTGAGAGCCTTCATCTTTCCATCCAACTAACTCCAGTATAGGCTTACTCTTTTTAAGAACGTATTTCTGAAAATCAAAGTTTTAACTGACTAGTTATACAGGTGTAGGTATTGAAATGTCTATATATGGATATATACTGGAGCTTAACTGTTGAGCATTTGTTTTGGCGCGATTTTCCCCCAAAAAGAATATAACTTTGGTATTATATTTATAATATATAATATAGATTAAATTATAAAATGATTACTGTCTTTTGACAATCAATTATATCCAGGAAATTTGTTTTCTTGTTTAAAGAAATCAAAATAAAACTGATAAAATTTTGAACGTTTCTTAAAAAAATGAAATCTGATTTTGGAAATATTCTTACCCTCCAAGCCGCAAAAGTCCCGACTGTTTGAAACATATCTGATATATATCCAAATGATGTATAAATACTTTTCCATGGTAAATAATTGGTTTCTTTGTCCAGAAAGTCGGATAGATCTAATGCATTGCTATAATCGATATATCCACCTCTTGCTAAATTAAAAGCGTCGTCAATAAGCCCCGCTTTATCGACGTCTGATATCACCTAGATAACAAGAATCAGAAAGTATGCAAACAATACTTCTCCAAAATTCATACAAAATAAATGACAAAACTGTAAGATTCAGTGGTCCTCTTCTCATCTTAGGTATTCGGTGACAAACCATACGAATAAAGAAAATAAATTGTATCACAGGTATTCAGCGAATACAGAATAGACTTAATCACATCTCGGGTGATTTAGAATTAACAAGGCTTTGTAATACTGCAGGTGTCACATGCTCTCTATATCAACATATTTCAATGATTATACTTAACTACTTTACTTGTCATTGAGGATCTGTATAAACAATTATGGTAATATTTCCCTATATGTCTATTGAAAAAGTTAAATAACATTTATAGCTATTGCACTGTTTTCTATTGTCTACACGGCGGATGTGACCGGTCGACAGGGGATGCTTACTCCTCCATGGCACATGATCCCACCTCTTGGTTTCCAGAGGTCCGTGTTTGTCCATTTTTACAGGATTTGTATCTATGTCCTGGACATTCTATTGATTTATACTTTGGTATCTGAGATTTTTATATTAGAATTAATATTATTTATTATCTTCAGAATTGCTTACATCAGCATTCATTTTTAAAGATTGAGCAAATCGTTCCCACATCTCCGATGGATAATTTACTCTGTAATATCCTGTTTGATTGACGTTGAATTTTATCCATGACGCTGCATTGCTTACAGGGTTGATTGGTACATCTACAGTAACTGAAACATGAATATAATGATGTTGTTTCAATGTACAATATTGCATATTTAAATAACATTTGCACCCGAAGGTAATATACTACAAATACTAATCTATGGCGCGTGCTTATAAATATACATATATTTACATTGTATGTATTTAGCCTGATAAAAGAAAGCAAACGCAATAAGTCAATGATATAAATACAAATTACAGTTGTTCAATTTCATACATATATCATGTTCTTACTTTTTATTTGCACCGAAATATTTAGAACATGGCAATTAGAATATAAATTTCAGTAATTAACATTTATTTATTTATTTATGCATTTTAGAATGCAAATTTGAGCTTTTCAGATTCTTACACAGAATACAAATTTTAGTTTTTCAGATTCATAAACATATTTTTTTTATAATTACCTGTTTCATCAGTTTTGTTCAACCAGAAGTTTCCCATTTTACCAGTATTCGTTTGATAGGCGATGTTTATATACCATCTGTACCTAAACATATATAATCAGTCAGAGTTATTGTTTAAGATTGGTTCTATGGTTTATATTTCAACTATTTCAACGGACGTATTGTATCAAAAGCAGTTAAGATTCATTGTAAAAATCGACCTTTGGTAAGAAATAACGCGGTAGACACTGCCACAGGTACTATACCCTTCCCTTGGCCGAAAAAATTGATTGAATGTAGTAACTTATTGAACAGATAATTTTGTCAAGTCAAAACGATTAATTAAGTTTAATCATAATGAAACTTCATAATTTTTAGCCAAAATTCAAGAGGATATATAGTTGAATATAACCCAGTAACACATTTCCTTTTAAAACCTTCATTCTAAATCAAAATTACAATAGTTAGATTGCAATCACACGCCTTTCACTTTACCTGTAATCGGATTCATTTTCATCATATGTAGTTGTTTTGTCCGCTAAAAATCGCTTTTGATTTACTGTTACTTTCGGTTGACCATTTGTGGTGTGGAAAGACACATTTATATACGGAAAGCCCATTTGTCGAGTCCATGTGTCCATCACAGGTTTAACCCGAAAATTGGCTTGATTTACCTATTTAAATGTAAGGTACAGAACATAATTGCATAATTATGTAATTAAGGACATTATGTACAAATTTCCCATATGCGTCAATTGGCTGATACTTTTATCAAATATCTCTGTATTATCTTTCGAATTGAGACATTCTGTGTATGTCCATCAAGACCAAGCTTTGAAATTGCACAAATGCACTTAAAGATTGTTTTTCATTTTTTTGAATGGATCGAGTATAAATGCAATGTATTATGGGAAAAAATTCTGTGCTTTTGTGCTGCACAGAATGTGTTTCCATAATTCATTGCATTTGTACTCGGTGCATTCCAAAAAAATGAAAAACAATCCTTATATTTATATATTACCATTTTCTGTGAATCTGTAGTCACCTGGTTATGAAATTCATTCTATGTAATAGGCTTTGCGGTAAGAGTTTTTTCATATGACGTAACAGCTAAACAGCTGTGTGAGACGAGAAGTAGTTCCCTTTTTCTGTCCGGAAATACTAAATGGAATTAAGTTTTACTTTCTTATTTTCTTATTTTAGAATATTCGTCTGCTTGGAAACCGGAAGGTTAAATGTGTCAGAAGAGAATTGAAAATGCAAATGGCCGCCCCATGAGTATGCTCTATAATGTATTTACAACGAATCTGCGTTTGAATTGATATATTATTAATGGGATATACTACAGAAATTTTGAGTGTGACTTACATGAAGTGAGACAGCTAATATTCATTCATGACAACCGAAAGTAGCTATTTTATTTGACATTATTTTACCAATCAGCTGGGAACCATGATGACTGATTGGTACGTAGCCTAAACTACGTAAGTATGCCTATTTCACACGATTTCACACAATGCGGGTAACGAATTGTTTCTGATAGGAATATCCAGTAAAGGCAAACAAATCATCGACTTCTTTATCAAGAGATGCTTTACAAAGTTGGACTAGGCCTTACTCTCCTTTTTTCTGTTTTAACTATGAAGGGAACTTTCATTTCTGTGCCAGACGGTGGTCTGTTGTTCTGGTCATAACATGACCTAGATATATCGCGATATGGGCCTGTAGGCTGTACAATGTGGTACAGATGTAGTCTCGTGTTTCCGATTTCTTTCAGCGATTTTTATTTGTTTTCTGGTAGGCCTATGTATGGCTTTTAAGATTAAATATATAAAAAATAAACATGTAATATTCTATTCTTTATTGATTCGTTCATGTATTCTTACGCTGAAAAGTAAAGCGGTTAATACTCGAGGCACGCGACTGCATTTACAAGAATATACAGTGTATTGCTCTATATGCTTGCAATGAAGGGAATTGCAGACGGTATGTAAATATTACGGATTACACAACTGCTATCTTATAAAACGACAAAACAAAGCGAAATAAAGATCTGAGAAATTTTTGCTTTAATTTTTCCATAGATGTAAGATGAAATGATAATTTTTTGGAAAGACCGTCCTGCATATGGTGTTTATATCTTACAAATTATAAGATATGCCATGCCATGTACAACGTATGAACATTTCATGGACATAGGTAAACTATATACTGACAAATTATTGACACAGGGTTATCGAAAATCACGTTTGATGTCAACGTTCCGCAAATTTTACGGTCGGTATAATAGTCTTGTTTGCAATTACTCTGTTTCACTAGATCAAATATTGAGTTGCCTGTTCGGTAGCGGTTGTCAAGTTGTCTGTACCAACTGTGACGAGGATTTCTTTCTCACCTCTTTTACTTTAATTTGACTGTGGACTCACGGGTTGTGTGACCGGTAAACTATGGATGCATTCTCCTCCATGGCACTTGATCCCATCTCTGGATATCCATGGATCCGTGTTTGTCCAATATCACTAGATTTGTATATACATTGTGGACATCCTTAAGATTTACTCTGATATCCTAGATTTTATATTTGTGTTAGAAAAGTAATAACTTTGCGTGATGAAAGCATTGCATGCAAAATCGGAAATATTCTAACGACAATGAGAAATTCAATTTTCTATTATAGATATTTACTTCACTAAACGTTTCACTTGTAAATCAATATAAAGCTACTTGCCAAATGTTTATAAACATTATCATTTTTACTATATATTTCATATAAAATCACATTTTTCCACAAAAATATTGTGAAGTCATTTCTTATCGCATTTGAATAGAATTTTCACTGTTAAACAGAGAATGAATCCAAGTTTTATTGATTATATGGATGTAATTTTCTAATTGTAATTTAAAAATATCAAAATTTAAACAAAAAGTAAAAATTAGATATCACAATTTTACTTACACAAAAAGGGAATTTTCATCACAAAAATTAAACTTTCTGTTTAAATTGATGAATTTATTTTATTTCTAATTCAGATAATTGAAATAAAAATATATAATAAAACTGTATTCAAAGCTCTGTTTAACAGTGAAAATCCTATTGAAATGCGATAAGAAATGGCTTCACAATTTTTTTATTTAAGTATATGGTTTATATGAATATTATAATAGTAAAAAATGAAAATGTCTATAAACTTTTGCCATGTGGCTGTATATATGCTAGGACTGCTACATGTCAAGAACAGTTTTGGCTACTAAAACACGACTTGGGGGTTATGTTGCTATCTTGATAACGCCATTTAGAAGACGTTTCGAAAATATATATTGTCAATACATTTTGAAGATTAACAGAATAGGGTATTTTCTGTCATGATTTTTGCTTGCAAAACACAGTTTTAATCATGAACATTTTCATCACATAAATTTATCACTTTTGTGAAAAAAGACCTTTGATGAATCAGTAACACGCGCGCAGTTGGAATAGAAATGGCTATTTCCTTATTGTTTAGAGATTGTTTCAGTTCTTTTTTTAGTACCGCACTACATAATTACAAAATGTAAAGATTTGAAATACCTCGTCAAGTTTTTCCCAAAGATCATCTGTTTTAGCATTGCCCCATTTGAAGGCTTTCAGGTAATTCTGTAAAAGAAAAGATAATATCTAAAACCGAAAACCAGTGCATCGGAACAGTTGGAATTAAACATACATTGTAAATCTCACTTCCATTGACTGATTTTTTTTTTACATCAGAAAAATATAGATCATGTAAAACTCTTTATTTCACTTATCCAGGAATATTTCTTGATCCTATCAAATTTCCATTGATGCATTGTTTTAATTTAAAGGTTTTTTCTCAGAATTCCAGGACATTATATATTTATCGTTAAATATATCTAAAAATTATTATTCCTTTTGTTGTTTCACAAATAGAATCTGCGATTAATATCTATAGGGATGAAAAAGCTCTAGAATATGCGTTGCTTCGAATTCTCTATATATACATCTTTTGAACAACGTCAAATTGTGGACGTTTTCTTTACTTTATTGTTCGAGATCGATAAAGTTATGTTCACTACATTCATTTATTTTCAAAAAAATAATGGTTTATGCAAATATTATAAACATAATACCAAAGTTATAATGCTGAAGACGGTCATTTCTGTCAATTAGACTTCATCAGTTGAGCTACATTTTTGAATAGATTTTCTAAAGAGGAAGTGGTATGAGACAAGGCCAAATAATATATCTTAACGTATAGTCAAAACCCGTCTAAGAGTAACCACTGTAAAAAGATGGCTATCTTAGCTTCAGAAAAATTTGGTATTTTAGATGCAAAAGATTTTACTGCTAAAATTCTGTGAAACAACATATAAGTAATATAAGTACCCACCCCAACACCTTTGAAAAAATCGTCCTTCCCCATAATATCCTCTAGCATTCTGATGACTGATGCTCCCTGTGGACAAACAACAAAGTATTGTAAAAACACCGAAACGACTGAAGTGAACGACATTAAAAGATAAACGACCGAAATTGAATAAACTGAAGAAAAGAAATATTTGAAATATCAATGAATTTTTATACATCTGTATTCGTTATGTACAGAAAAATATCTGTTCTTTTTAAATATGATATAAATAGTTCGTTCTGTTGCTATACAAAATATGAAGTGAAAAGATAAAAAACGGATGATATGATCGGCAATATTTTCATCTTAATTTAATTGCTGCAATTCTAATTTTCTTGTGAATATTCGTATTTCAGGATTATTTCATCAATATCAGTACAGTTTGTAAATCTTTCATTCATCTGACTATATCGCATTGGATTTGATACAGAAATATTTAGCATAAATTGGGGAATTGCAAATGAAAATATCAGTCTTGATTGTGTTTTGATTTCTTTGGTTATTCAATGGAAGGTATTCATTTAAGCGTTGAACGGCTGACAGTTGGCATTAATGAAAACAGTTCAATACTTATATTTACTTATTTCTTATGCTTTCCTATTTTCTTTTTCCATTTTTTCAAATGGAATTCAAATTTCACTTAAGAATGTGCACCCGTCCTTGTACGTACAATTCCTGGCATTGGCCTTCGGCATTTATGAAATGATTAACAACAAATTTTCTATGATGGTTATATAGTGTCAGTGGCAACAGATGGTAAGTATATTATCAATATATATACTATATATTTTATAGTATTAGCTATCAACACCTACCAATATCAAAGTATTGACTGTGTGAAAACCAAATACCTATTCACTTATACAACCAGTTGTTTCTGAATTGAAAATGGTATTTTATACGAAGATTGAATATATGTATATCCATAAACATAATATGTTTAAAATGTACCTTGTTGTACGAGATAGAGTCGAAAACTTCATTGATTTGGTTTGGATTTTTTACATTGACTATGATAGGGTGAGACGCTAATGCTGAATCTGTAACCATGACAGGCTGCATCTCTGTTGTGACAAATTGTTGTGTCTAATAGTAAAAAAACATCAAAACAGTTATTATTATATACATGTATATTAAACAAACATGAACATATTTCTTTCGGCCAACATGTTGCGCAGTTGCGAACATGAGTATATAATATTAAATGGATTTATTTGTATTCAAATAGGTATATTTTGAAGAAAATAGTTATACATATAGTTAATATATAATATATTTCAGGTATATTGTGATAAAAGTCGCAATGGTATGTGCAGTTTATAACTACAAATATATCATGAAACAGGGTGTGTATTCGTTACTGGTACAGAGCTACAAATAGCCTACCATATCCCAAGAAGGTTCAGCCGAGTTGGATCCAAAATACTCCATATAAGATGCAAAACCTTCGTTTAGCCAAAGGTCATCCCACCAGTCCATAGTAACAATGTTACCAAACCACTGTAAATAAACATGAATTATAATTGACCGTACAACGACAACAGTATGCGCCCGCGTGTGTTTTTGCATGCGCGCCCGTTGTATATCTGTGCTTTTGTTTGTATGGATATTGCTATTCTAGTGTTTCTAGACATAGCATTAAGTACACTAAATTTCGAAATGTTAAAAATTATTTAAACATTCCATATCAATCTCCGAGTCATCAAATTTCTCTTTTATGGATTTTTTTTTCAAAATATCGTCCTTATACCACCGTTGAAGTTCTTATTTTAAACGTTTTATTTATTGAAGAAAAAATAGATTTTGAAAAATGATTTTAAATGATTATATTTAAAGAGGAAGAAAACCAATTTGTTTAATTGAGTATTGCCTACAAAGTTATCTTACTGATCAGAACAAGCAACAGCGCAACAATATTTGACGAAGCAAATCAATATATTTGTACAATGTATTGACCTTTCCTAAAGCCTGTCGTCAAACGCCAAATAGTTGTATTAAAAAAGTAAAATCTTTATGTGAAATTTTACCGATTTTTGTTTCTTTTCACATACACCATATGTGGTTCTATATGGATTTTCTGCGCTCCTATTATAATAATGGCGACATTGCCATATATCTATTGTTGGATATTTTATAACAAATCGACTTTTTACATGCACACATGAGACAGATAAAACAAGATTATACCTGATGAGATATTTCATGAGCTACCACCGTGGCCACTCTCTGCTGGTTAGCGGTAGAGGCTTCTTTCGGGTCGTACAACATATTTGTTTCTCTGTATGTTATAAGCCCCCAGTGTTCCATTGCCCCCGAAACAAAATCTGGTATACCGATTAAATCTGGTCAATTGAAAATGATATAATCTAATATCTTGTAGCATGTAAAATAGATACAAATTGTAAATTATGTTTTCTTTGTGCACAGTTTTGATGAGAAATATAACCTATAAATGGTTAACGATTACCAATTTCATGCTTCATTGACTGTGCAATATGCTACGATTTTTTCTGTTTCTAGAAAAGAATAGTCTTTTTTCAAATTTAAATTTTCAGTACAATATCATTTAATGTCGTGGATCCTTGGTGTAGCTTTATTGAAAGCGATATATAAGAATATAATAAAAACAATTTAAAGACTTATCAACACACATGATACAACATTCCAGAAGAGCAATGAGAAGATATGATTATCCTGACAAGCAATAAATATATCTTTATTTGACATAAATCCGTTGTATATCTCACATCACATTCTCTTCATTTGTAATCTTGAGATTTATTGAAAACATAGATTTTTACACATTAAGAGTATGACTTATGGGAAAGTCCTGATTTTGATAAGAATTTTCATCCAAATACAGATATACGTAAATAGCAAATCTGAGCTACTCATAATTCCTCTATATTTATTAAGTCTAATACCCGGTTATATGACAACCCCTGGCAACCTGAGGATATCTTGACACAAATAAATTTATTACTTTAATAAAGAACTTACCCTGCTTAGGAAGTGGATAAGATACGTTGAAAACGTCTTGATAAAGTCCCATTGTATGCACAGCAATTTCTAACGCAAAAGATGTCTGGTTCACTCTGTCGGGTGTGGCGTAGGTTCTTACCTAAACGACACCAAAATCGAATAAGTTTAGTGGAATGAGTTATAGTAAAAATTGTTTATAAAAATATATGTGTGTGTGTGTGTGTGTGTGTGTGTGTGTGTGTGTGTGTGTGTGTGTGTGTGTGTGTGTGTGTGTGTGTGTGTGTGTGTGTGGATAGATGGATGGATGGATGGATGTATGCTATCATTTTTGTCAATTTTCAGTCATGCACAATAAATAAGGTTACCCTAAGAAGAGTGTCGACTTTTACCATTTCTGACAAAGGACGTCTTTTCAAATCAATCATAATCTTAATCTATATAACGTTTTATACATATGATGTGAACGTTAAAACAATCATTGTAAAATGTATACCGGTATTTGTAATTTACATTTATAATTATAAATACATACCCTTGTTCCATACTTTGTCTTTGCTTCTAAGTACGAAAAATCACAGACTATAAAACACACTAAGTAGGTACTCATTTTTACAGATCTTTGAAAATCTGTTATCTGCAAGGAACTGTCCTCACTCCAATTAGATGTATTCTGTAAAGCAGTGTTTGTAAACCAAATATGATATTGTAAACATATGTACATTTAAATATTGTATCTTTAACCTTTTCACCCCTGAATATCTAAATGAAATGCTCTATTATATTGCTTAGACCAGTCTATTGTGGTCTGTAGGGTTGAAAGGGTTAAATTGCAACTGTATATTCCTGCATATCAGTCATAGTCAGAAAACCAACTTCCGGCTGTTGGCATTTGTGTATTCTCCAGGACGTCTTTAAGCTAAAAAAGTTTCTTAAACAAGTATAAGTATGTATCATAGTTACATATACGATCACAAAGTCAAATTTCTATTATCCTTCTGTCCTAACAATTGTATCGAAGGTTTATTTCTTTTTATTCTTTGTCCAATATTCACCAGTTTTGTATACTTGTCTCCTGGACATCTTGAAGATTAATACTTTGGTGTTTATTATTTTTTACTATTACATTTGAATTTGACTGTGGATTTGCAGAAGGGGATGTTTACTCTTCCATGGCACCTGATCTCACCTCTGGATTTTATTAGGTCCGTTTTTGTCCAATGTTCACCAGATTTTTATATTGTTTCCTAATATCACAAAGATTTTGACACTTTAGTATTTGCAATTTTCATTTTATCTAATAGAAATGCATCATTAGTACATACCGTATCTGGCATATTCGATAAAGCGATGTATCCACTCTGGTGGACCAAATGAACTGAATACTCGGCTTTAAAATTAGGTTCATCAAAGCAAGGAAAAGCTCTTCTAGCTGATACAGGTTCAAATTTCGATGACGCGAGAGATCTGTAAAAGGTTAAACATACATTAAGACATCCCTATAAAGAACATTGATCTAACGAATTTTATGGCGATCTTGATCAAACCCCATTTTTTAACTTGGTCAATTTTCGTGAATAACGATAGGAAAAGGGCATGCCCTCCCATGCATTACTTCCCACAAGCAAAAACGCAATGGGTGTAAAGAATTTTATTACCTACAAGATTCAATTACCTAATACCTCTGCAAACATCAAGTATTCTGGCGGTTTTTGTTTCTGACGATATTGCTGTGATTGTGTTAAATATTTTTCTTTTCCAATTTTACAATCAAATGTTAATTGTTTGTTTTATATTATTGTTTTTGTGGGGTTTTTTCTCGCCAACTTTTGATTTGTATGGAGATGTCACCAGTGAACATATTTTGACGTGTGCTATGAACTGAGCCAAATGTTTTCGTGCTATGGCTACCATGACGTAGGACCTCGGTTTATAGTCTCATCCGAAAGACAATCAGTATTAAGTATACCACTGTGCAGAGAATCGAACCCGGGACGTCTTCTTGCGAGTCGAATGCTCTATCACTAAACTACCACAGACCTTCACTATAAGATCTGAAATTTTACTCTTTTACACTGCTGTTTGCCTTGGTTTAATTAATCCATTCAATCGTTTGTATCTGTATAAAATTATAACAGGTAGAAAACTACTATTTTGGACACGAAAGTAATTTTTTAATGCTGTTGCCTCAATATAATATATCGAGTAAGGATTTTTCTGCATATCGTAACAACGACAACAAATCTTAGATCGAAATACTGATATAACGAGGTAATGTATACACTATGAAATACACTATAGTCAAGTGTGTGTGTGTGCGTGTGTGTGTGTGTGTGTGTGTGTGTGTGTGTGTGTGTGTGTGTGTGTGTGTGTGTGTGTGTGTGTGTGTGTGTGTGTGTGTGTGTGTGTGTGTGTGTGAGTGTGTGTGTGTGTGGGTGTGTGTGTGTGTGTGTGTGTGTGTGTGTGTGTGTGATATAGTTTATCTGAATGCTAAAGGGGGCATGCTTCTTAGCAGCATATAAAGCATTATGGATGATTCATTTCTACAGCTTGTTCATGTTATTAAGATAAGATAAGCACATATAATGGTACTTTGGGGTGTGTCCACATGTTCGTACAGAAAATCTACGCATTGGTTAGTTAATGGTCCACCATTAATATCAGTTAAACTTCACATATGTTGATATAGATGAATAATGTTTATCGAATCAGAATTAAAAAAAACTATTTTCATTTGAGGTTTAGTATTATATTCATAGCGATGAACTTTAAGGGTGCCATGACAATTTTAATCATCCTTCAAGTAGTGTAACCTCTTATAGTTCTTGTCTGTTCTAAATTTGATGTGCAATATTCGAAATCATTAGAACGTGCATCACATATATGACCAAAAAACTGTTAGATTTCAATTTCTGAGTACCTTTAAACATATGTCATAGTTAATCTTATATTTTGATAATCAATTTTGGCTTAATACACAGTGTGGAATTCAGAGTGATACCTACGATAGCATCAATATCAGAACAGAAAATGTTGAGCTGATAAAGTAGATGAAGCCAATTAGAAACAATTAATTATGTGAAGATCTAGAAGAATAGAATATCATTTCATATGACATGTCAATTCACTTTAACATAGCGTCATTGTTTTATGTATTTTGGAATTTGCAGTCAAAAATATTGTACTGGGCAGCGAACAATTCTCGCCGAGTACCAATTCTCGCCAACTCGTTTAATTTTATATATTTTCTGGTTTCTCGAAGAAATTATGCTTTTCTTTTCGTTTGGCAATCAGAATAGTGTCTTGTTCAGGAAACACGTGTTTGCACGTTCCACGCCAGTTAAATACAGTTGGTAAGAATCAGTACTGGGCTATAATTGGTCGCTGTATAGTCTTTCATTAACATTTGTATGCATTTGACGAAAAGGGGCATTTTGTAAACCAGTTTCTTTTTAATATTTTGATTGATATACAGAAAGAGATATACACGGGCATAAAATTATAAAATACATGTACATGTACTTATATATTTTATGAAAATTGCTTGAGAGACCCATTTCGACAATCATTCACTTGCAGTTGATTAATTTAATCTTACTGTTTGTGTTTGCCTTCCACACTGGGCATGGCCTTATTTTCACAAAATATATAGGATTATAAGATACCCTTAATGAGTTGAAATTGATTTACAAATAAATATCAAAAACATGACTCTGCTCAAAGCAGCAATAGTTACACAAGTAAGTACCTGATTCTGCATATATTAGAAATAAACATACCTGGTTTTGTTTGTGAGAGAGTTCACATATTTACTTTTATAAAATCCAACAATAGCCCTCGTAAGTGACCCATCGAATTCTAGATCTAAAAATACTTTTTCACCATTTGTAAGTGGTTGTAGTGTTTCTATCACCCAAAATTGATTTTCCTCGTAGAAAAATGGTCTCTTGATAGAAATTTCCTGTCCTGAAATGTTGCTTCTTAAAACCGTTTTTGTTACATTCAGATAATTAATGTGAATCAAGATGAAGTTTGTGTTTTTCATTACATCTATTTCTATCGTCTCGTTCCCAAAAAACCAACCATTATCTCCATAGAAATTTGGATACAATGTGATGTCATAATGTTTGGGTTTGACACTTTTTGGAAGTCTCAGATTTTTCCATGGTTCGTCACTTGATGGAGATTGTGTGGTTGTTTTGTGCGTTGCTTTGGTGGTAACTCCTTTACTAGAATCTGTTACACTTGCAGACGACGTGTCATCGACTGAACACGACGATGACGTAAAGTACCATACCAGTACACCCACTAAAATAGGGACAATGATACTCAAAAGTGCTAAAAAATAAAATAATCTTCTCTGTAAGGATAGAAACTTTTTCTTCTGTCCCATGCTTATTCTACTTCTATATTTCAGACTATCGTCGATGTTTGCATATCAACTTTTAAGTATCAGTTGAATTATAGTAATATGTCACTGTAGTATTATGTTGTAACACGACGTGAACTGTGTTTTTCAGTTATGTACATCTTATGCTATTCCATCCCCTTAAACTTTGAAACACATAGTTCCACACTGTGTTGAAATATTAATATCTTGCAGGTACTTCACAGGTATTCCTGGCGAGCGCCACATTAATCTGTATCTCAGCTTTCTGTCGACCAAACGTCACTATCAGATAAGCGAATGAAAAGATATAATTATGTATGAAAACGCAGCAATAGCATGTTCTGTAAACGTATATATTACAATCTTTCGGGAGAAGATATATGAAAAGATGGCTATTTAAATATTTCTCTCTCTTCTCTCTCCCTCCCTAAAAAAATGAAGTAATGAGTATGAGTGACAAAGAAACATGATATATAAATAAATCATATATATTGCCATAACATTTTTTCTGGTTATCAAAGATAAAGGATACAGACAGACTTATCAATTGACACTTAACCCCTCAAAATGATGCTATTCCAACCAGATCAAGTGTTATTTTCTGTCTTTTAAAATATAGATTTTGAATGGTATTTATTTATATGTTATGTAAAGGATCTGTTGTACGTATAAAAGCAGTTATTAACAACTGCAAAATACGACCAAAAAGGACCCTTTTCAAAAATATTCGCAAATACCCAGCCGGTAAAATTGACAAAAAAATTATATTGCACCTTATATAAATTCTTGACCTTTTCACTGAACTCGAGAGGTGTCAATGTAATATATGCGACGGGTGTGGTATGCTGGCAGTTGACTCCATCCGGACACCTGGTCCTATCCCATTTGGGATTCGCAATTGTTCTTCATGTTGAGACCATTTACATATTTAATTTGTCGTATTCTAATGGACTTGAGATTCTATTATCCATTGGTAGTTCTTCATTTTATCTTTGAATGATAGTTTTGATAAATACATACAATGTGCAACCATAAATAAAGGCATATATATATATATATATATATATATATATATATATATATATATATATATATATATATATATATATATATATATATATATATATATATATATATAAATATATAATTTGTAATTTTCCATCAAATATCCCGGAAAATTGAATTACAGAGGTGTGTTTGAATTACAGAGGTGTGTTTTCGAAAAAAAGAGACAGTCGTAGTTGATATGGTCTGTGATATTGTGCCCCAGTTCCGAGAATACAAATATTTAAGAATCACATCCCGTGTTTATAGGGACCTGGCCTTTATCTCCGATGTGTCAGGCAACAAAGATTTATGGGAACGATAGCATACGTTGTTCCGCAGATTGTATTTGTTATCATTAATGTTGAACAGGCTGTGTATTATGCATAATCTTTACTCAGAAGTATTAGATAAATAATACGAAGGGTTGTTTGAATGTATATCAATACTTAAGATATATTTAGGTCAAGAAGGTTATCATTTCTATATGAAGTTACTGTTGACCCTTAGATCTGATTAAACACCCTGGTACATAATGGCTCAGAATGAAAATCTGCACACTTTTCTCTTTTGATGTTGTTTGAAATGACAAGGTACACCTCTATTCTGAATATCTATCGTTTATCCTCTATATTTTTTTTATTTCAAAGCAAAATCTGTTCAATATCAGCTTAAACCAGAACGAATGAAATTTTTATCATGAATATCTGATTTGATTCATTTATTTTAGCATATCTTGGCTTTTTAACTATCTCCTCTCTCTCTATCTCTCTCTCTCTCTCTCTCTCTCTCTCTCTCTCTCTCTCTCTCTCTCTCTCTCTCTCTCTCTCTCTCTCTCTCTCATACTAGCCATATTGGTTACCAATACTTCAATTCTGCACAATCCAGAGGATGTGAGCTTCATCTGTTTTCCATTGATTTGAACTAGCTGTACACAAAGGCCATTTACCTTCGTATTACATTAAAATGTTTATTATTTAGAATAACCGAGGTGCCGTTGGGAATATCTGTATTCGATATGTATGTTTCTTCGGTTTCAAGCACGAATGCGTTCGTTGTGTATGTAATAAGCTTTGGACAAGTTCACTTTCATATGACCTGTTGTTTATCTTCTGGTGTATGTTAATGACACATTGGAAACTTCTGTTCAACTCCAGATTCATAAACATCTCTATCGTTGTATACTAACTTGTCACTGTTTGATCTGTAGTAAACTTCAAAACGAAAGTAGAGAATGCGATATCAACAGCTGTAACAAGGGTCGTATCAAATAACCAAGCAATCAACTAAAGCTATTGTCGAATATTCATACGTGATAAGGCTATAATTCAATCACTTCTTATCTAATACATATCATAATAAAAGTCTCAGTATCAATCGTAATCAGTGCTGTACTTATATCAAATCTAAAATATCTATGATAATATAGGCTGGGGTTCTCTGGTTCATATATTATATGCATGTATATAAAGACACAACATAATCAAGCACAAATGCTTCCAACTTGGACAATTGCTTACAGTATAGACACAGACGGAAACGCGACAGTTTCGGTTTACCCAACGTAAATTCTCCACATCTAAGTAGTATCCCTCAATCGTCCGCAATGGTATTTATATATCACAAATGATAGTATTTGCCAGCGCGTGTTCAACATATGAACATTTTATATACAAAAGTCTATTACTTACTGATAAGTCATTGTCACAAGGGTATGTCAAGGTTTCGCAATTTTTAAGGTCATTATAATGGCCTTACTTGCAATTGCTCTAATTACACAAATGACATGTTTGATAGTCGTTGTTGAGCCCTCTGTACCAATTGTGACAAGAATTTATTCTTCACTTATTTGAATTTGACTGCGGACTTGCGGTACGTACCGGTCAACAGGAGATGCTTACTTCTTAATTGCAACTTATGATACGGCTGGATTTCTACCAACCCGTGTTTGTCCAATATTCACCAGATTTGTATATTGTGCCCTGGACACCCTGAAAATTTATACTTTATTTATTTGTTGTCAATATGGATGCCATTACGGTACAGATAAATAGAATGGCGCCCGTTATATTCCACTCTCTGGCATTCCCGGTATTAGATAACAGGTACTCCACTCTCCCGGTATATTGATGTATGTCAGTTCCATTCTCTTACAAAATGACGAACTTGTACTTATTTTCCCTCTTTGACAGAATAATTAATATGTAATCAGCACTTATTAACACCCGCCAGTGTAACGTTGAAAATAGACCTCCGTTGAAAATGGAACCGGAGTCAGTTTTCAACGTTGAATATGGAACCGAAATGGCGTTGAAAATGGATAGTGGCGTTGAAAAAATATCTACAACCTCGACTTATATGTTCATTTCCACTCCAAAATCTATTTTCCAATAAAAGGTTACAAAGTAAAACACTCGGGTTTCTGTTAAATTGTAGTCTAATAATGATAATACAACGATTCCTATTTTAACATTCTGTATCTTTTTATATCCATAGTTCCTCTAGGTATTTAGGTATATTAAAATCTGGCTTAATAGTATGTACGTTCTTAGACTGCTTTCCTTTCCTCGTGTACCGAATATGAAATTAATATAATTTACAGTATGACGTATTACGTTACGCATCACCAGCAATTAATATCACAGAATTTATATAAAAAGATGTATGTGTATACGGTCTCTAGAGTTATGCCTCTTTCCTTCGTAAAACTACGCCTCGCCTTAAATTTAACACACACCGTAAATTCATTTACATGAGTTATCTATCTTTAGTTTTAATGTAATTAGATCTACGTTTCCTTTAATTGGTTCTGTCAGTAATATCACTACAAATGCAAAATTTCATGAATGAACACCATGAGTGAGTAGAACATCAATATGAACGACATACAGACAGAGGACGTTGACAGCTGTGTACATCTGGGAGCATATGTTTCATATGTAGAATTTAAAAATCATTTAGCGAACAGTCGACAGGCGCTTGACTCTTTATCGTGAGTTCGAATCCAGCCGGCGGCTGGTTTCCTGTCAATCGGATGGGATAGTAAAAACCGGGGTCCCGTGTCACAGTAGGTGTTGGCACGTTAAAGAACCCTCACTGCTCAATGGCCGTAAGTGCCGAGCATAGGCCAAAATTTGAAGCCCTTCACTGGCATTTGGTGACGTCTCCATATGAGTGAAATATTCTTGAGTGGGACTTTAAACAACAATAAACAAACAAGGAAAGGCCCATGTATTGGAGAGAGCGGGAATAGAGATAATCAGTGATGACGTAAGACACAGAAGGTGGAAATATATCGAACATTTCCTCAGGAAAGATGGTAACAAAAAACCCATCACAACACGGTTCCCATATGACAGGAAAACACATGATAGACCAAAGACAAAGAGAGGGCAACAGCAGGATGGAACACTTGGAGTGACGCGTGGGCTACAGGCAAACAACAGGCGTCGGGACCTTACGTGAGACTTGATCATAAGTAAAAGGTGACAGTAACAACACTTAATGTTTGATGAGGTTAAACATACTAAAAAGGTTCATATCGATTCAATACTGTCACTGTAAAATAAACCCATTGACCAAATGACATCTGTAAGTTAACTAACATTAAAGCCTCATATTCACGCTTTTTTATGGTGTAAATTTTGTTTTACTGGGTTTTTACATCATGCTTACATAAAGATATAACATTCCCTTAAATTGCACTTTCGTATGCTGCTTTGTTTGAAAGTAATATGAGCGTATAACATGAAAAAGAAATCACCAGACGACAGCATTACGTAATATTCATGGCGACTTAAGAAAAGAAATTTTAAAGATATACATATTCGTTTGTTTTCATTAGTAAAACGATTGG
>BROG01000540.1:0-132500 GCA_030159075.1 Atrina japonica
ACCGCATTTTTTAAATCTCCTTTCCGTATATAATATAAAATAACAGGTAGTGTCCAAAAGTAATGTCAAATCATGTTGTATATTTTGAGTTTACCGAGTTGGTGTGAAAGAAAATTCTAATATAATAGAACTTTAAACCTTAATTGTCATCTTGTAAATTTCGTATTTATACTAACCCGGTTATTTCGAAATTTACAACATAGCGGTATCTTATTTATTTTCTGGA
Source organism: Atrina japonica (assembly GCA_030159075.1). Lineage (NCBI taxonomy): Eukaryota > Metazoa > Mollusca > Bivalvia > Pterioida > Pinnidae > Atrina > Atrina japonica. The sequence goes on from BROG01000540.1 coordinate 227, forward strand.
ATACGGCGTATGGAATAAAGGCCTCTGACTTTCATCCAAGCTAATTTGCATCACACGCTTGTTTTTTTGTTTTTTGTTTTTTTTTTACAAAATTGCACAAATAACCCTTGAGATTTATATTTATCTATTTTATTTTAACTTATTGTTTTGTGTAAAAATCATCAGCCGGTGAATCAACTTTTACTGCTACATTTATTTCAAATCTGAGAAAATTCCTATCTTATTTTTTTTTTCTGTTTTGTTCAATGGCACTGCACATAGTTGTATAGTAAGTGTTGGATAAATTGTGAGGCAATATTTCATTTGAGGTCGGGTTTTACGCATCTTTCAGATAATTTTTGAAATTTGGAATCCCATAAAGGCATTTTTTTGTGTCCAGACGCGAAACTATACGCCTAGCAATGGAAAGAAAGTTGGATAAGCAAAAATGTTACTTAAAATTGGGGCAAACTTTCGGCCAAAAAATCCTCCAGACATTGATTATGTCCTTTTTATCGTTAAAAATATTTTGTTGATAGATTAAATATAATAAACATAATACCAAAGTTATAATGCTCAAGACGATCGTTTCTGTCAATTAGACTTCATCAGTTGAGCTCCAATCGGAAGCCCAATGAGGTATTCTCTAGCTTCCAAACACAAAACCATCGTTTCCCCGTGGTCCAGGGTGTGCATCCCAGTAATGTTTTATTTTAAACGCCCAGAGAGTAAATTTATCACACGACATCGACGAACGTTTACAATTATAATCAAAGTACTGAAAACCGGGCTTACAAACACCCGAGTAACAATATCGCCTATTTTCATTCTGTTGGTGTATTTGTTGATGTATTTGATTCATCAATTACTCTCAAACCGTGTTTTATTTCTTTATTCATACATAGGCCTATATCTAAAAATTCCATTCATACATTTATTTATTCATTTATACATGTAATCTGGCCTATACAATTATTTGTTATCTTTCTACTTTATTTATTTATATATCTACATTTAGATGAAGCTTCAACGACCGTACATTTTTGGCATACTACAAGATATACTCTTGATTATAGTTTAATTGATAGATCAAAAATCGCATTTAAGATTTAATCTTGACTGTTGTTCGAGTTAGCAGTATATGAAATCATATACATGTATTATTGCTTTTTCCGGTAAAGTCTCGTTTTGACGCCTGCAGCTTTTAACAACACGTTATAAACCGTACATTTTTGGCATACTACAAGAGTTCAAAAATCGCATTTAAGATTTAATCTTGACTGTTGTTCGAGTTAGCGGTATATGAAATCATATACATGTATTATTGCTTTTTCCGGTAAAGTCTCGTTTTGACGCCTGCAGCTTTTAACAACACGTTATAAACAGTGTTGTTAAAACGTGCCCTTTAACAAATAACTAACTTTAATACCATTTGAGAGTTACACTAGTTGAACAATAAATCCTTAATATTTCCAAATAGGCCTAGTATCTGTCTGTTTTCATGTTTAAAAAAGCTAGAAGAAAGATACATTTCAGTCGTATTGATTAGGCCTAAAGGTTTTACTCGCCTATTATTTCTTTTTTAGTACAATTAAAACTCACCAAATGACAGGTCAAAACATAATTGTTGTATTATATATCGATTAACAACATATCGGGCACATTATGCCTGTTTTATATTCTTATTCACAATATTTCGGCCGACATGATAACTTTTTACCGCAAGACTTTACCGCGTTCTGCATGGCACTCGATCAAAAACACCGACTTCCAATTTATAATAATGTATGATAAGATGAAAATACTGTATCTATAAATGTCTAGTTCGTCTTGAAAAAGCTGTATGAACAACACCAGGACATTTAATACACTTTCATTTACATTACATACATGCACTATATCATATCGCGCACGCAGTTTCATTTGTTCTGGTGGTACTGTGGAGACCAAAAACATGCGCGAACAACTCGATGACTACTATAGCCGGCTATCGCCTTTGGCGATATGCCCGGCTAAAAACCACGTGGGGATGAGGGTTTTATAAATAATTTGGTAATATGTCAGAACTTTAAAATTACCGGGAAAATAATACCCGAGACATTTAAGAAATTAAACTAAACATGGTATCAAAGAATATTCGTAATGAGAGTGTACTATTGTCCTAGATTTGACGAACATTTGATGTTAACAATATTTCTATATTTTGCATATTTAGTTAACTGTTATATTTGTATATTGTATAGGTGTCCGTAAAAAAAACTTGGGGTAATGGCGAAGTTGAAGGGGTGTGAGAAAATCCGCTACTGGATTAAAAGCATTTCCAACCACTTGTATTGGTGTGCGGCATCCACTGAGAAAAACAACAAAGAGGTGATTTGTAACAAGTGGGAATCTGTTGCAAGCCTTGTGCAAAATATGTACCATAGACATGACAACGATATATTTTCTCTCTCCCTGTAGGACATCTTGCCAGAGGACAATGACAAATATCACTGGCTTACATTAGATAATAAATTTATTAACAATATTACTTTTTGTGTTTTTCATATGAAAATCATTTAATGTTAAAGCAACTGTCAATACAACAGATCATTCCAAGTTTTGATATTATAAATTTGAAGAAAAAAAATGTATTAATCTCTTTTTTAATTTGATCCAGAATACAACAAACCAAGTGTAAAGAAAAACTTGGTCTTTGATATGATACCAACGGTATTTTGTTGTTTATGATACCAACGGTATTTGGTTGTTTATGATACCAACGGTATTTGCTTGTTTATGATACCAACGGTATTTGGTTGTTTATGATACCAATGGTATTTGGTTGTTTAAGGCAAGAGTATCACCAATACTTGTTGTAAACGTTTACCAAGAATCATATTTGTTTATTAAGTTTGAATAAAACCATCGTTTTGTGTACATTTTCCAAAACTGATTTCTTTACTTTTAAGGGTAAAGAAGTGGTAGGTAGGAGGTAGTCTTAAACAAAAGGCTATTAAAAGATGTCCAGGGACTATCACCACACCACCAAACATCAGCTCTGGGGAGCTTTCATGGCATTGTTAATCACTTTGCCCCAAAGATGCTGGCATTCTCATACAATGGGATGCGAAATAGGTGTGTGAGATCATTATAAAATATTTCATTTAAGTGTGTGAACTTGGTTTTAGAGAAAATAGTTTTGTAATTGTTGGAATAAAATAATTTTGTAACCAATGTAGCATATATTCATATTGAGAAACTCGCATTATGTTATTCGTGATTTTTATGCTCCAGAGAAAACTAGGTGACATAATTTTTTTTTTGGTTCGTCAATTTGCCAAATTCTTATTTTGGTGCAACGATATTTTAATTCCTTATATGTTAACAAATTCGGTATCTTGGATAACAAAAATAATGTAAATATTTTTTCTTTCAGACTTCAACTGGCTGTCCTTCATTTTAATGAAAACTGTAGGAGACAAGGGATACAGCATTTTGTTCCCCAAATATAATAATGGAGAACGTGTAGTGAAGAAAATTAAAGAAGACTGCACTTACAGAAAGCGATGCATTTTAATCTCCAAATTTCAAACATATTACAAGCATCAAGTCGTTTGATATTTTTACCCTTTACACAACAATCCCTCATCAAAAACTCAAGAACAGATTAACATCTATTATACAAAACTCTTTTGTATACAAAAATGGAAATCGCAGATATAAATATTTGGCGTTAGGTCATGAAAAACCTTATTTTATCAAGGAACACTGATTCCAATAACAAGTACACTGAAGACGATATTATCAAGAAGCTTGGGTTTCTAGTAGACAATATCTTCGTGGTTTTTGCGGGAAAAGTTTTCCAACAGATTGTCGGCATTCCAATGGGTACCAATTGTGCACCTCTCTTGGCTGACATATTTTTGTATTCATATGAAGCGGAATTTATACGGTCTCTGCTCTCCAAAGGAAACAAACAGTTAGCATCTCGGATCAATTTTACTTACAGGTATATCGACGTCGTTCTGTCCATAAATAATTCAGAATATTCAGAATTACCTCGGCTAGATGTATCCTGTTGAGCTAGAGATCAATGAGACGACAGAGAGCAACACATCTGCTTCTTACCTAGATTTACTCCTGTCGATTGGAAAAGACGGTCAACTTCACACATCCCTCTATGACAAACGAGACGATTTCAATTTCCATATCACAAACTTCCCGTTTCTAATTAGTAATATTCCATCTTCCCCTGCCTATGGCGTTTTCATTTCACAACTTATACGTTATGCCAGGGCATGCTCTTCTTATGAATGTTTCATTATGAGAGCTAAACGACTAGCCAATAAACTACATGTACTTACACAAGGTTACGTTGTTGAACGCTTGGAGTCGTCGTTTAAGAAGTTTTATGGTCGATACGGGGATCTTGTTAAACATTATGAAGTCCCCCTCTCAGAGATATTAGATAGTATTCGGGATCACGGCCACAGATAGTGACTCCATTTCACCAATCATGCTTTTCACCGAACTTGACCTCATCACCAAACTTGACCTTTTTACCGAATTTGACCCGTTCATCGAACTAGAAAGGTTTCCATGGAACGGGTTTGGCATGCCAGCAGAAGACGCTAGCTCCTTCCGGACACCTGGTCTTATCCCGTTTGGTATTCGTAATTGTTCTTCATGTTGAGACCATTTGCACATCTGTTCGTCGTGTTATAATGGACTTGAGTTTTTTATAATTGATTGGTACTTCTTCAATTTTACTTAATGCTGAAATTAAAATCTCACGTCATTTAATGATCTTGATGATTCACAACTGTAAATTTTTACAAGAAATATGTTGCTGTCGTAAAATTTCTGGAACAACTAATACAGTATGTTTAGAATGTATTTTTAAGCACATAGAAAATTGGTGACAAAATAAGGTGAAAACATATCAATAGAGAAGTTATTTCACAAAAAAATGTGGGTCCTTAGTTTGTCATTATTGTAAAAAAAAGCTTTTATAATAGATTGTAAAAGCAGTTATTACATGTATTTGATTTTATTTTAAAAATATGTTTCTATTTATCATGTAATGTTTGTCCGTATTAGGTGAAAAGCGTATCATCCATTTTATTTATACTTTTATCTTGCAGACTATGTTAGAGAGTTGATTGCTAAAGTAGCAGAAGCAGTGGCTGAGAAAGCTACAAGGCCACCACAAGAGGCAGCCAGTACATTGCATAACCCACCACTATTGTGTAGCAAGTACAATAAACCAGACAATTGTATTACCATTGAAAAACACTCTACACGTTTTGCTATTCAGTGAAATGTTAGCAACGCAAACAAACTGTAAATCATGCAAGTGTATCCATATAATGTAAAACCTCTTTGTAATTCCCCTCATTTCATTTCCCACCTTACTTTATGCAATAATTTTTTGAAAGTCCACTTTTCCTTATAATTTCTATTAAGAATTTTGAGTATAATGAGGTTTACATACATACATACACGCGGAATTTTCACACTCTTTTGGGAATGGGGTATGTGCCTTTTGGAATTTTAGCAATATTTTATTGAAATTGGGAAATCTAGAAATACACAATACTGTGTGAAAATACAAGAATCTCTTCTTACTCATTGTCTTTTTCAATTGGGAAATTATGACTGCAAATTTGTGAAAGAAACATTGTTTTTGCATTGGAAACGAGTCTTATTTCGGCCGCGACTGGTAGGGTGGGAAATCCTTAATACATGTATATTTATATACGCTTAAAATATTTTATTTATAAGTGAATGTATGTTGTTGTACATATGTAAATAACTATTTTTGAACTTTACTACATAGAATACAAGGATTTTTACATGTAAAAATGCATATGAAGACTGTAGTGTAAGATATGGACCTCTAAGGCATATCATAACGGTAATTAGCTTCAATAAATTAATGTTCATGAATCGCTATCATAATTTGTGAAAAATTAAATGTGCATGTGTAATCAGGTCCTGTGTCACCAACTTTACTCTATATTAAACAATATTACATTTAAAGAGTTTATGCGGGAACAAGACCTTGTTATTTCTTGCAAACGAAGATGAAAAGTATTTCAAATTTGATGAAACTGTAGAATATTTTATTTACATCAAGACAAGGTTTTTTTATGTGAAATAGGTGAAATTAGGTGGTTTTATGTCAGTAAAAAAAGTATGTTCCCTAGTCACATCATGAAACATTTTAACAACTGATTAGAAAATATAAGTAGAGCTTGAGTGTATTTAGTATTCTTAGGCCTAGATGGGATATTTTAATCAGGATGATAATATTTGTTAAATTTCATATGAAATTTTAGAAAGCATGTAAATAAAATAACTGTATTTGATTTTATTTATTTGTTTATTGTTTCTTTCTCAGGGGTAAAAAATAGAGGTGGATTTGTTTGATGTGACCAGACATAGGCACAAAATCTATTTACCTATTTAAAATATCTAACAGTGTCCATAAATACAGTCACAAGACCACTGCTCTGTGTGAGGCAACCAACACTCCGCGGATCACTAGTCTTTGTCACAACACATTCTATTTCTTGGCAGCATATTGATTCATCAACTGTCTTTGGGAGATCAATGCTCGCATGCACAAATGTAATGTTAAAGTAAAAAATACAGCTAAATACAAGATATCCCAGAGGGATCTTGGCGTCCACCATGGGATGTTCTATGTCTGATCTATGACAGACTGTTCTTATCTCTTCTTTTCTTTTATTTTGTGTCTCAGCATTGAATTTTAACTTAAATCCATATCTCTGTGGAAGAACTTTTTTCACAATATCATAGCGAAACCGATCTTGAACTGAACATATAAAATTTTCAGAGAGAATGGAATTCAACATGGCCGACAGGTGTCCATCTTGAATTTTGATCTCTCTATGCACATCTAGACCTCAGGGGAAAAGACCTCAAACTTCAAAGGCAACCCTCATGTCAAATTCCAATGAGATCTCTACAGTACTTTTGAGAAATATAAATGATAACAAACTCCCTTTGGTCAAAATCCATAATGGCAGCCTGTCAGTCATGTTGGATTCTGATATCTCTGAAAATGTAATATGCCCAACTAGACCTTAAAGGGAAACTTCATGTCAAATTTATACAAGATCCCTTCAGTACTTACTGAGAAATAGGATATACTTCCATTGTCAAAATCCAAGATGGCTGCCTGTCAATATCTCTGAAAATGTTATATGCACAACTAGACTTCACGGGGAACCTCCATGTCAAATTTCAGGGAGATCACTTCAGTCCTTTCTGAGAAATAGCAAAAACAAACTTCCTATGGTCACAATCCTATCGGCCATATTGGATTCCGATCTCTCTGAAAATGCAATATGCACAACCAGATCTTAAGGGGAACCCTGATCTTAAATTTCAACATTTCATCAGTTCTTTCTGAGAAATAGCGGTAACAAACTTCCTTTGATCAAAATTCAGGATTCCAGACATGTTAATAATGTAAAAAAATTATGTGAAAAAAAGTTCCAACGCCTATGACATTTACATGTATATGTATATGATATTAACATGGAAATAAACAATGCTATTTTTCATAAGCATGCCAATTATCTAAAGTCTTATTTTCTCACTGTCAGTGTCTCACTAAGTCATAACTTCTACTTTCTATTAGTAACACAAAAACCGTATTGTTTTCTATATACTACTAGCAGCGATTTACATGTTAACAGAGACATATGACATGTGTTATATTTGTCTCTGATGTTAGACTGCTAGTACTACAGTAGTGATTTTAAGTGGGGACGTTTTGACTATAGGTCACTGATAGAAAATAATTCACTGATATATATATATATATATATATATATAATATTTGGCCAAGTGGTTAGGACGTCGTGCATGAGAGCCAGGCGATCGGTGCCGCAGGTCGAGGATATTGCGAGTTTGTAGGTACCTTGTTATTTCCGTATGTGTGCTTATATTATATATCTAAGCAATAGATACAAGTCAGGAAAAGAATATGATTTATTCATTTTATTTTAAGGTTCGCATATATATATATATATATATATACATATATATATATATATATATATATATATATATATATATATATATATATATATATATATATACAGCGATATATAAAGCTAATATTAGCTTTATCAGCGATATATAAAGATTTCTAATGTTTTATATATCGCTGATATATATATATATTAATGTCCATATGTCTTGTCTTAGATTAAAAGTGGTTAAACTGTTTTTGTAAGCCTTAAAATATGATATATAAAACCTAATACGTCAACTTTTTATGTCACTGATTTCTTCGGGTTCGAGCTGTGATAGTGATGTAAATTCATATGCGCATGCGTTTATTTACAGGAAGTGAATTGGGTAGAAGATTTGTTGTCATGAGAAGGTCTGTATCTGTCAAAGATCTTTCTTACTAAGTTAAAGTGATTAATCACCTATACAGACGTATAAAATTTAAATGCCACATCTTCTCAACTAAAATTTCCTTGATTTATATCCCTTTTGTAGCGCAAAATTATTCCCTCCGTAAGAACAAACCACATTGGATTTTTATTATTTCATTAGTAATTTCACTTTCAGGGAATCAGTGTTTGAGAAGATATATCTTTTTAATCTCTGGATTCGAATAAAATCTACAAAAAAATAAAATGGTTGATACCTACCACTTAAATTAAATGTAGCTGTATCTTATGCATACTGAGTAATTTATCCATGCCCATGACAAATAAGAATTAATCTGTTATGTACTACATATTTACACTCAAATTACCCCTGTGGGAATTTTTCATGGGTAATGGCAGCCATCTGTCGACGTTTGAGAGCGGAATTGAAAGAAATGGAATGTTTATTGGTCATACCTTTTAACCTGGCTCACTAATAGACGAAGTATGAATGGACCAGGACCTGGCCTAGGCTAACACTAGATGAAATCATTCGATAGACGTGTTTTCAGGAATACAAGTTAAATCGGCACTTGGTAAAATCGGCACCCGGTTATTTCGGCACCTGAGATAGTTAAATCGGCACCCGGGAAAATCGGCATCCAGTTAAATCGGCACTGTGATAGTTATTTCGGCACTTGGGTTTCAAAATCATTTTCGTTTTGTTTGATGTTGCATATTTATGTTTAAATATGTATTTTTTTTTTTTGACGTAGTGACAGGTTATTAACTTATCACATTTGTCTGAATATTACATGTTTTATGGTAGTTGGACATATTATACGATGAACTGTTTCCCGATGAAATACTTTTTAAGGTACCAGTGAAATAAAAGGCCAAGTGCAGTGTCATTTCACTGACTGCACAATTTGATGTATGTTTCTGTATGACCTAAAAAAATATATGCTTATTATTGACATTTCCCGGGTTGGACTGGAGAAATATATCTATTGAACCGTTTTACGCTAGTGAGATTGATCGTGCTGATTCATGTGTTTTTTTTTTTTTTAAATTCGTTTCAATGTTGGTGTGGAAACATTTTTTAGTTGGCACAAAACTTTTGATTTATGACAGAACAAATGATTAAGTAAAGAATCAGAATCAGACAACAATGAATATGTCAATATTGTGATCAAAATAAGTTAAAGATGGAGCAAAAAAAAAAACGCAAAAGCGTTATGGATTATGTTTGATTTGTAAATTATATTGTTCTCATTGAAAAGTCACTAGCACTGTATATATGTTGTATGCCTTCAACCCATATAATGTACAAACAATAATTAGTTGTTCTTCATTGTTGATGTTTCTTATGTTAATAAGTTCAGAGATAATTAAATTTAAGTATTGTGTAATACAATCACCATGGACAGGTGTCATCCACCTTTGCTGCTTATTAAGAAATTAATCACTGTGTATACGATTAATTTTATTACTAATTACAGGGTTTGTATTATAATTAACATTAATTAAATGGTTGTAACAACAATGACTTGCACTGAAAGACCTGGTAGGTTAAGAGACCTTGTTGCAGACTTCGGCAAGAAAGAGTCAATGAACTGATGACCTTCAAGATGAAGAACAACAATAAATTGGTTTTCCCTATATTTTATGTATATTTACTCCATATCCTTCCCTTTTATTCATTACACGACTATGATATATATTGAATTTCAAGAATTTCATAGAATCCAAGCCCTTTGTACATTTGAACTGGTAATATTGTTCCCCTGTTTTTAGTTGTCATAAGATATGTTGATATTTTATAATTTGTGACTGCTACATGTAAAAGTCATGTCACATGTACACTTTACTCTTTATCCAACATCTTCTGTATCATCTCGCTGCTATATATTCACTGGTTGAATAAAAGAAAAACACCTAGATTTTATTTTTCAATATTTTTATTAAGCATATGATTTGAAATAAAAAACAACACACATACTCAGTTCACCCTCACAATCAGTTCATCATTACACACACTATTTATATTATACATACACTATATTTCATACAACGAGTTCACATTACATACACTATTGCACACAAACCACTTCATCAATACATAACAATATTTCACATAACCAGTTCATCCTTACAACACACAGCCTCACAATCACTTCATATTTCAGACAATCAATTGTACAATGACGTGAATGTTCATCATAAAAAAAAGCATACATAAGTTAATATTTAGGTGTATAATGAACCAAACTTTAACTCTCAATTCGAAAGAAATTTTGCAAAATCAAGAAGTATTTACGCGCCAAATTGACACCTATACGTACTTTCAGACACTTTGACACTATAGAAGCACTATAAGTAAGAAGCACTAACTTTCGAGCAAAATAACATGTCAACAATACAAGCAATGTAACAATTACAGAAAATGAAAAAAAGCACTAATTTACACAAGACATAAAACTAACTGTTTCTACTAATGTCTAAAATCATAATGTCTAATGCACACATGGACTGTATACTGATGATAACAGTGGCGGATAACATTCTGTTGTTGTAGTCTGCCCACAGTGCAAAAATCTTGCCTTGCATCTGTCTGCACCTCCTGCGTTGGTATCTGGCAAGTTTACCCTCTGACACAAGTCTAAGTTGAAGTGGAATGTCACAAGTTGCTGAAAACATCGTTAAGGTTCTAAATTGTACTGATTGGACATAAGTTGCTGAAATAATGAGATGACAACACTGAATTCATGTTTACCATACCTTTACTGTATAACTGAAACCACTGGAATCAACCAACTTTCTCTTCCCACGGTTGTTTAGCTTAACATCATACATTTTTTTGACATGTTATTAATTGATTTATGTTTTATAAGAATATAAAAATTGAAACTTACATCTGCATGTTCATCCTCTGGTTGTAGTTCTGCATTGGGTTCTGCACAATCACCACAGGTCCACTCAATTGCACCACCATCTCTCACTCCCTGTCTGTACTGGTCTCTGGTTATACCTAGAAAAATACAAATAAACATCAAATAAGTACTTTCAATAGATAGGCCTAATCCAATTAAGTAATTATTGGTCATTTATCATTGTTAATTGGATTACAGTTGACACGCGTCCATTCGTTGTTAATCTAGTTTATTATTAAAACTATCACCGGGGTGTATAAAAATTTAATTGCTACCTGCCAGTCAAATACTATAATTCTAAATAACTATTTTATCTTTAAAAACGTTATTTTTTTTTAAATACAAAATCTTACGTGAATTACAATTTTACTTGAGTAGAAAAATCTTCAATGAATTCTTAGTAGATGTTTTATTATTTCCTTCCAAACATTTAATACCCCTGTCCAAATTGTTTCCATAGAAAAAATATAGAAATACCCATCAAATTTATTTTTCGTTTCCTATTTTGCGACATTATTCGCCTCGATAATAATTTAGAAGAATTTTATTGAAAATTTGGTCTGTAATTTATAATAATTAGATTATTATTATGAAAATTGATAATAAATCGCTAAATGATTTTTTTTTTTTCTATGCTACTGAAGCTAATATCAAATAGACACTTACCAGTATTACAAGTACGATGCTGCCATCTGTTACAACTGTCACACTGAAGACCCTCCTGCCGTGCACGAACTGGGTTGTTACACTGTATACAGTGGTCATCCATATTGGAATAAATGTCGTTTGGGGAAATTTTTTCTCCTATTTATGCCCATTTCTTGGCTTGTATGTTTACACATAGTAAATTTCTCAAATTCTCAACAGTCTTCTGTACTTTGTAAGCTTGTTGGTATACTCCCAATCATTAACAAACTGTTGTCTAAACAGTTTGCAATTACCTTTAATGATAGAAATAATTGCCCTTTGACTTGGATGTACTGACGGCAGTTAATTAAACATCAATAGAAAACTTCCTTGATTATATTAATTAAAAGTAATTTAAATAATTTATTATGTCTAATCAATCTAAAAAATCATTTTATTGAACATAAACACACCATTTATAATAGCAGAAAAAACAACAAAATTATCAGGTGCCGATTTTACAGGGTGCTGATTTTACCAAGTCCCGAAATAACCGTGTCTAGGTGCTGATTTAACTATTACTCAGGTGCCGATTTTACCAGGTGCCGATTTAACTTGATACCGTTTTCAGAACATTTCAAGTATTATTGTACAAAAGATGTGTTTTCGGAACTTTCAGAGTATTATCGTATTGAATTGTGAAAAGAAAGGTTGCTGTTAATACACAGTCATTGATTCTTTACAACTAGGTGTGCGACGGTTTGGTTAAAAACCGACGAACTGAACAGCTGATGGGCAAACTGAGCAGATATGGTTCTATATTCCGGATTTCGGTTTGGTTAAAAAATTATTATTCAATAAGGTCCTTCTAATGACCCAAACAACGTGACTTTTACAAGAAGCAGACACCAATACTTCAAATAATAAAACGTAATATTCTTTAACAGCATTTAAAATAATCTATAAATGATAAATACAGATATAATTTGAACGTAGATGTGATAATATATCCATCCTCTAAATAACTTGCAGCTATTTCATAATATTGTGTCTTAGGTGTTTAGTGCTATCAGTATAAATTGCAAATGGCGGCTTATATGAAGCTATTTTTTTGTGTTGTTAAACAGTTGTTATATTCAACTAGCTACAATAACTTAATTCCTCGAATGAGTGGGGAATCGGGAATAGAGAGGGCTTGACTAATTAGAGTTACTTTCCTGTGGGATTATTTCCAACTCAGAAGCTGATGACAAAAGTGCATAATCAACAGTGAGTAGGCAAATCTTTCAACTAATAAACATGACATGCAGCATTTACTATGTCTAGTGTCTACACATCTACAAAGTTACTCTACTGCAGAAAGGCCAGGTTTTTTGACAGTTGATCCGTGAACCTCAGCCTGTAGTATTCCATACCCTCTCTTAAATGTTTTTTTTTCCAAAATGTAATTCAAAAGATGTAAGGATTAAACAAGATGTCATGAGTAAAATTTGTTAGTGAATTAAACGCAGCAGTACAGCATATTTCTCTTACATGTAAATGGAGAGAATATTTTTAACGCAAGTGTTCCATATAAGCAAATTACAATTTATTGCTGTATCATTGATCAGTAGCTTGTTAGAAATGCTACTGTGCAAGGCACAGATTTATCTTAAAGATATATGATTTTGCAATATAGTATAAGGTAGAGATATGAACTAGAACCCACATACTGCTGATTTGCACCACAGTGTCTCATATTTGAGTTAGAAATATGTGCCATTCGACTGATATGCATTCTAGATTCTGTTTATATTTCTGTGGTTGCACTTGGTGTCCAAGAGTCAGCTATTAGATGAACCGTACCGAAAAAATCCTGAACAGTCCCACCCCTACTTATTCCAATATTGGGAGCATGTAGGGGTTGCACTAGTTGAAGAATTTGTGTCGCCAAAAAATGGCCAGTTGTCAAAATCTGTCGCCAGTTTCCAGTTTTTGGAGCCAGATTCAAAGTCAACAAAAAAAAAGATTATTGAGATTATATAAATGTGTTAACTGCCATTACTGTCAATTTATTTAATTCAATTCAATGAGTTACATAAACACATTATTGTCTGTGTCAAAAATATTAAACACCGTTTTTGCATTGAAATGATCACTATTTTAATATGCATTCAAATCACTGTATAGGTTAATGGTGTGAAGTGTGGACGTCATAGAAGACACCTCAATCTAGCTTCGATGTTTCTCAGTTAAATTTTTTAACGAAAATCATTCAGGATTGATATACAAGCAGCATGAATTTAACATAGCATTAATGATGTTGATATTTTAAGTCTGCTTAAGGGACAGAACATATAGATAGTGATTGTAGGTGTAGAACTTTAAATATATACAGGTTACACCTAATTACTTTATCTGTACAATCATGTACCTGACCACTACAGATCATTGTGTAATTAACCCCAGCACTCGTCCAATAATTACAACTGTGTGTTTTTTGACATTAATTAATAACAGTGTTATTAGTCCCTGTTTCTGATGACCATTTGGATGATATAAATGACTAATGTAACCTAGATGGCTTAAAACTTCCATAAAATAGAGGTGCCAGATAAATCGCCAGAAGCAAATTTTTGTCTCCAGTTGCAACATTGGCGAAGCCCAGTGCAACCCCTGGCATATACATTGTAGATCACAACATATTCATACGTGAACTGGACTTTGCTGATTTTAATTGCTATTTGACTGAACAGTTGTACGAAACATCCATAGGGTGTGATTTATCTCTGAGTACATGTATGAATTCACTTGAACAGGAATTGTTCAGCAGTCTAAAACTATCGCTTAACTTTCAACATGTGAGCCATGCTATGTACAACTTATAATGATTTAATAATGATAAATAATTTAAATCTATCTACAGGAAATGTCTGAGCTCCAAGCAACAATTGAGTTCTCTGTGGAAGTCAGCAAGTTTTTCAATGTTGATTTGTTCCAGAGAGGGTAAGATTTCTTTCGTAATCAGTACTGCTTACTTGATTTTTGATCTGCATAAAAATTCAAATTCTGTATCCTTACAATGTTACAAAGGTATCAAGAAAGACAATAAGTATGTTCTGAGCTAAATTACCTTTATATTTGACAATTTGCCAACCAGTATATTACATTCATTTGTATCATCTGGAGACTGAAGGGAATTCATTTTTATCTCTGGCTTTCGCCGAAATGGGGGATATTAATTTGAGTTTGCCTGTCTGTCCCTCTGTCTGTCATGCTTTGTTTCTGTGCAGTAACAGCAACAAATATTATCCAATTTTCTTCAAACTTGGTAACAAGGTTAAATCAGGGATGTGATTGTTCTGCAGATCTGCGGATTTCCTGGGATTGGACGACCATCAGGTCATGAAATGAATACTTCACAATAAGTGCTGTTCCTGTATTTACTTTGCCATTCCGGAATATTATCTAGGGGCTGTTCCGATTATTGTTCTCACCCTCATTTAAGTGCTAAATTACAAAATGGAACTCGTGGTTGAAAGATCCAATCCACACTTCTCTGTTGTAGACCTGGTTCGAAAAATCCACTCTCGCGCTGGCATTGGCAACTAAAAAAATAGTTTCCGGCAAGTACATTTTGACAATGAACTCGCCTGTTTGGCGAGTAGGCCCACTGACGCCATACTGAAAATCCGGATTCCCTTTTAAGTTTCGAAAGTGATCATTTCCTTCTATTTTTAGTTCGAAATACATTACAAAAACACTTAGAAACTTAAATTATTATTTTATTGACAATTAAACACGTTAGTCTTTACCTCATGGCCAAAAATGTCACAGAACACCTCCTGTATTGACTGCTAATACATGCAGTTGGAGGAAGTGGAAGTGTGGATATGTGTAAATAAAAGAACCAATACCGAATGGACCTGATTTTCAGGATTTGGTAAAATATTCATAGCACTATACAATGTTTTAAAAAAGTTTAAAATTTGAATTAAATGTAAGTGAATGATAAAAGTAAAAATAGTTACTGTAAAGTAAAGTTTTAATGAAATACATAGAAATGGATAGCAATTGTTTTCATCTAACAATAGTGAAAACTTGCTTTTGTAATTTACATTGATTTAAAGACATGTCTGGTAGTAGCAAAATCATAAAATAATAATAATAGTAATTGATAATAGTAATAATAATGATATATTTACAGTTAATTTAGATGTAAATGCATCTTTCAGAGACAATACATTGTATATATTGTATAAAAATTTATCTATTAAAATAGCAATAAATTTTAAATACACAAAATAAAATAAAATATTATTTTCTTTGCGGGCAACTAGATTTTCTTGGCAGGCAACCAAAATTTCAGTCAAGAATTTAAATTCCAAAAAACTTAAAATGAGAGCATATAAAAGTTGTGGTAAGATTTTCATACATTTTCCTTAGTAATAAGTACTTGATTAGAAAAAAATGACAATTTGTCAAATAAAGAGTATCTAATCTGTTAAGTCATATACATGAAAGATCTATTTACCTTGAAAAAAATTTTATACACTCTGAACACATCTACTTTGAAATACTACAGTTTCATACTTTGGCGAGTGCAAAATGAGTTTGGTCGAGTGGAAATTATGTAATCATTCTCCCAAAGGGCTAGTGCATTTTTACCAATTTTTCGAACCCTGATAGAGGTGGACAAAGACTGTAAGAACAAATTTAAATGGGAATGGTTTGACTGTTGTGTCCAAGTAAAACTGCCAAACGGCAATTCTAAAGGTATTATTCTGTTATCTCAATGGTTGAAAAAATTGGATGTTTCGGGGAAGGTTAAATGCTTGCTGTGCTTGATGCTCAAGTGTTTAAAATCGAAAGCTTTTTAGTATTGAGGAAGATGATGTTTGATAAGAGTGCCATTAGATGTTATGTATGTATTCTAGGGCTGTCATTGATGAGAAATTCTATATCGTTATATCTATAAGTAAAAAGTATCAATGAATCGAATAATTTGGTACTTCTATGATTGCATTCAAAATAAATAGATTCATTGTAACTTGTAGTTGTTTTATTGTATATTTGACCATTTGAAGATGAAAAAAGCAATCATTGCAAGGAAAATATCATTTATTTGAAGAAATTGAACAATTAGAAAAAAATATAACATAGTTCAATAACATGAAGTGAAACAAACGAAAAATTTTGGAAATTGTAAAAAAAAATACACCTGGTGAAATGCATTATGAAATCGATTTGTTAAAAGTGTATCGATTATCGTATCGAATCAGTTTTTGCATCTATATATCGATATCGAGTCTGTCAATGACAGCCTTAATGTATTCTATTTTAACTCACTTTGTGCCCCCCATTTTTGAATAACTAATAGTAATATACATGTAAGATAGATGTATTTTGGATACAAGTGGTTCTGTAAAATTAGCTGAGTGTTTAAATATATATTTCTGATTTGACCTTGGTCTTACTTGTCTTTGATTCGTTATTTCAGAAGTGAGGACATTCGTATCATAACAGGTGGTCTGAGCTACTGTTTGTTTATAAATTTACGATTTTCTCATAGGGAATTTGAAATTATGTTTGACATTCTTATGTTTAAACTGATTAATTACGTGCTTGTGAACTACATTAGCCAGCTTAATGTCCAGATAGAGTAAATGAACTTTGTTGATATCAGTATTTATTTTCAGCATGAGGTTGAGTTAAACTCAAACCTCATTACTTCACACGTTTGTTCTATGTGACTGTAGTTAGACAATGACGACTGATTTTGCAGACTCGCCTTTTATATCGGTTGTGGGGGCCTGTTTCTATTCAGAAAAACTGTGCAAATATGACGACAAATGGAAGTAAAACACTGGGGATGTTTCAAAAATGATATTATTATTTTTTTTATTTGATTAAACTGGTTTAAAAGTTGAGATGACAGCTTTAAGAAAGACACCTACAATTTGTAAATTTCTGTGTATGATGAAAAAAAGCTTAATTTGTCCAATCATTGACCTATGATTTGAATAGTTTCCTGTCAAACATTGGAAAAATAATCTTTGTAGACAAATCTGCATATTTTTTTTCACAGTTTCTCTGAATACATGTATGGATAAAATTAGATAATACAATAAAATCAGAAAAATTTCATTGTGATTTTGTTTTCGTTTATTTCATTGTTTTCATTCCTAAATGAAATTTAAACCATGATGAAATTTTACATCAATTATACATGTACCTAGTACCTAGTAGGATATGCAAGCTGTAATGGGAACATCAGGACAATCAGCTTGTGGTGGACATCAATGAAAACTTTGTATTAAGTTATTCATTGCAAGTAACTGCCATATGACTTTTAATCATGAATATTTTTCACATGAAATTAGATTGGTTTATGGGTCACTTAACAGAAACAATACTGATAGAAGTTTTAGATTCCTTCCTCAATGTATTATTATTATATTGTAGAAGTAGTTATGTACACCATTCATCCTTTTTATTTCAGGTACTACCAAATTCGAACAACTTTGAAAACATCACCAAAACTTCCTGCTAAGATAGAAGTAACATTACCAAAGGCATCAGGTCAGAACAACTTATATTATATATTTAAGAACAGAGAAACATAACATTACTTACAGTCAATACACAGGGAATTTCCACCGTATCATAGTTGGACGAAATAAGGCCCCATTCCCAATGCAAAAAATTCCATTTTCCCCAATTTGCAGTCAAAATTTCCCCATTGAAGTCAAATGACAATGAATTTGAATTTTTAAATAGTTTTATATACACATGTATTAAGATTTCCCAATTTCAATAAAATGTTGCTAAACAGGGATTTTCCTAGGCCTATTTTGGGTCTGGTTGCAGGACTCATTCCCAATGCAAAAATGGCTTGTATTTCTCCCAAAATATGCAAAAATTCAAAATTTGGATTTTGAAAATAAAAAATAAAGTATTTTCAAACAAATGTCTTGAATTAAGTTTTGCTCTTTTTAAAAGTGTTGTATATTTTCCAAATTTTCTGGACCTTGGACCCAGAATAGGAATAGGAAAATCCTGTTTAAAATTTCCAATTCAAAAGGCTCAGGCCCCAGTCACAAAAAAGAGTGTGGAAGATCCCTGATATAATGGAATTTACAGCTCCTGACACCATGAACACTGACAGCGAAAAATTTCGAAAGAGGTGCATTTTGGGTAAAAAAGTCCTGGGATACAATGACAACAAAATATCTAATTAAAAGTGTTAAATCAGAATATGATTTGAAAAATTCATTTCTCATTTAATCAATAGACATATTGCTTATGAGTAATTATGAAGTAAACTATGTTTATGTTGCTTATCAATTATTTAACAAACTGTTAGTAAAATGTCAGATTTTTGCAATTTTCAATGTTGTTAATATTGGTCTTAAAACATTTGAAGTTGTGAGCATGCTTTTTGGCAAGAAAACACCATCTACCAATTAAAGGGGAAACAACTGTAAGTGCGGTATATAATCCTGCAGGAAAAGTCACCTGTTGTCAAGATAAGATGGACACGATACTGATTAGACAGGATATAATTAACTGATTAAAACCCAAGAAGCTGTCACATGATGTACTAATTATACCAGTAATATATATTAAATTTTTCAGAGGAATCTTTTATTCTACCTTCCTGTGTTATAAATGGAACAGCAGTTAGCAAGACGTTTCAAATTTTGTACAGAAATGAGGATGTTACCATCAACGACTTGATACTCTATAGATTACATACTCTGATTGACAGCAATAGGGTAATTGTCAATACCTACTTTACAAATGATCTTAATTTGTTTTTTCAGTTTGTTATAGGGTTCATTTGTGACTGAGTGATTAGAACATCGTATTGTAACTTACAAAGTATCTCACTTCTAATCACCATGGAGAGACACCTGGATTATGCCAAAAAGTTTGTCAATTTTCTTATGGAATGCCCATACTTTGAACCACATTTTCTTATATCTACTTTAAAAAATTTGTCACCATTGTGTCACTGAAAATTGTTATGCATGGCATAAAACACTGTGTAAATCAGTTTCAGAAAAGAAAAAAAGTGTCACAGCCCTTAGAGTTTGTCATATGTTATATACTTTTGTTTGTGAATGCTAATTGTTGCCAAGTAACTGGTGATTGGACCTTTCCAAATACATTTACTTGGTTGGTTCAGCTGGATTTAACAAGTGTTGGGACTATCTAAACACCTCTCACTCTTACCTGTGGTTCAGCTTGATTTAACGATTGTTGGAACTACATGTACCTAAGGTCCTCTCACTCTTACCTGTGGTTCAGTTTGATTTAACGAGTGTTGCGACTACCAAAACTCCTCTCACTCCAGAGTGCTTGAGTATATTATTTATATATTGTATGATGTATAATACATGTACTGTACTAATTATTCTTTTTGATGAACTTTTGATAAATTCCAAAATCACATTATTAATTATTTGAAATATTGCAGATAGAAGAATGTATAGAAAGAGCAGACCTGCGTATTTTGCTAGAACTATGCTTCTCAGAAGAGGATTGTGGGTATGTTACAGTCCTAATTGAAATTCCGCTTCTGTTGGAGATAGTATATTTAGTATTTTGCGGCCCTCTCCCCTTAATGTTAACATCCATGCCAGCAAGAGACACTGACTTAAGTTGTATAACTTGTTTGTCATTTATTGTAAAATGAACCAAGAATAACCCATATGAAAAATATACTAGTTCTTTATGGTCACCTGTAAAACTAAAAAGAATTCAAATTTGTTTTATTTTACCTGAATTACTTAGTTGACCTAATGTATCATGTCATAATGCAATATACAGGTATGTGCTGTTTTTAGACTTTTGTATTTCTCTAAATCTACAAAGCCCATTTTCTTAAAATTTGGAAAGTAGTACCACTAGTGTAGCAGTAACATATTGTGAATTTCATGATTTCTGGGTCAAGAGTTCAGGTGTTCTGTAGATATTTGCAGGTATTTGAGTGACTGATAAGGTTCTGTAGCCCTCGTCATATTTAATGTACTGCATAGAGTGACATGTAAAGAGGATTTACTACTATGTAACATTGTTACCTCGTAAAATCATGGCAAATCTTTCATTTCAGTCCACAAGTTCTGCAAGACAAGATGGAGAGTGTCAGTCAGAGGACACTGCAGCTCAATTTCAGTCCCACCAAAGGTCTACACCACTATGTACCAGTCTTGTTTGATTACTTTCATTTGTGTGCGGTAGAGGTCACTGTACATGGTACCCTTATTGCACTTCATCAACCCTATATCAAGTAAGTTATTTTTAAAATCTTGTAAGTCATATATGGAATTATACAGGATACCTCTTTGATTTGAATTATATAAATATTGTGTTTTTTATCAATACCAAACATGAGTAAATGGTGTGACTGACTTGTTGTTAATCATTTGATATATTTCTCATTGGACAAATTTGAAGTGGTAGTCAGAATCAGAGGTTTGACATAAATATTATGTAAGAAATCTAAAGATATTTACAGTGGTTGTTGTAAATATATAAATATATTGAATGATATCTATAGATATTTACTGTGAATGTTCCCCTATATATAAATATCTGGTATGATATCTAAAGATATCTATTATTGATGTTATCTATATATAAATAATATATGAATATATTGAATGATATCTATAGATATTTACTGTGAATGTTCCCCTATATATAAATATCTGGTATGATATTTAAAGATATCTATTATTGATGTTATCTATATATAAATATATGATATATATAGATATTTACTGTGAATAATCCCTGTAAATAAATATCAGGTATGATATCTATAGATATCTTTTATTGATGTTATCTATATAAATACATTGTATGATATCTATAGATATTTACTGTGAATGTTCCCCTATATATGAATATTGGGTATTGATGTTATCTATATATAAATATAATGTATGATATCTATAGATATTTATTGTTGATGTTCCCCTATATATGAATATTGGGTATGATATTGTCAAATATTTATTATTGGTGTTATCTATACATAGATACTATGTATGAGATCTAAAGATAATAATTATTTAAAATTATTCACATTAGTAAATTTTGACCTTTTTTCTGTTGAGTTGTACCCCTTGGAATTTTAATTCTTAACATTACTTTAGCATTTTCCCCTCTGAAGACATACTTGTCATTCTAACATATCCAGTTTGAAAAAAAGACAACTACAGTAATATTTTAGATCAGTTTCACACAGATGCCCTTAGATTTATCTTTATGTATAAACTTTGAACATTCATATGCTATTTCAGGAAGTATAGGTAAGAAAAATACCATCTACACATGAGCAATATCTGTATGGTTTTTTAAGTTTGACAAGAGTGTATCACAGTGTTGACCCTGTTTTTTTTTATTTCTTTCTACAAAGAGTTGCCCATTCATTTCTCTGTCTTTGCTAATATCTGCATTTTGAAGTTTGAACAGAATTTGCACAAAAGTATCTATCCTTAGAACAGGTAGAAGTAAGAGAACATAATATAATGAATGACACAATTATGTATGAAGAAATGAGGAAATTTTACTCAAAATATTGTTTAGTGACACACACCACACCCACCACACACCTACACATACATACATACATACACCTCACATGCACCACACACACACACCACACCACAACACACATACACACTACACATATACACCACACCACCACCACTGAACACACACACACACACCACATCACACTTACTTTTTTGTTTCATCTAATTTATATCTCTTGATTCTGTACTTTTACCTCACTTGTTTTATTTGACCATATTTTCTGTGATTCCTTTCACACACAGACCACAGGCCTGATCCTGGGGAAAAAATCAAAGCACAGTCTTCATGTGATCATACTGTGCACACAAAAAAATAAATTCACCTGATGATTTTATATACATAGTATGAGAAATTTTAACTGGCTGTTGTGTTGAAAGTCAGTGATACATTTCACAAAGGTTGTAAATCAGTTATCAGTAGTTGACCATACAGCTGTCTTACAAATTTTACCTGTGATTTACAGCCTTCTGTGAATTGCTGGAAGTTTTCATCAAATAGATCACCTATACAATTATTTTTTTTGCACCTACAATTTATTGTAGCGATAAAACATTTTATAGTTTAGCAAAGAATATTATTTTTCTGGAAATTCATTCTGTCAAAATGCAGTAGCCAGTTGACAAATTGACAAATTATCTGTAAAGAGCATTTTTAGCTCACCTGACGCAAAGGGCCAAGTGAACTATTGCTATGGACAAAATGTCTGTCGCCCGCCGTCTTCCATCTGTTAACTTTTGCATTTAAACATCTTCTCAAGAACCAGTGGGACAATTTTAACCAAACTTGGCATATAGCATCCCCATGTGAAGGAGCTTAAAGTTTGCAAATGAAAAGGGACTAGAACCCACAGGGGACCCAAAATGGACCAAAACTTGGTATATCTTTAAAAATCTTCTCATGAACCAATGATCAAATGAGTTTTAAATTTTGTATGCCTTGATTGTAAAGTCAATATCTACAAAGTTTGCAAACGAAAATGAAATCTCTCTATAAACGAGCCACTAGGGTGTGCTATAGTAATGCAGGGTACATTTGTATTACAAATTGTTCAATAACTAAAAACTGGTCGACTTTTATTAGATATATTAAAAAGTTGTTAAGAATGATCTACGGTTTATTTTGACAAAATTTCAAGGTCATGGAGTTAAGGTCAAGGTAACAGGCACCTAAGTAAATGGGAAATATAAGTCTTTGGCTTGATTGCAGAGCAAGTCCGGTCTGTAGATTGACAGTGTCCATCTGCTTGTCTGTCTGTTTGTCCATCTGTCTGGTCGTCAACATTTTGGTTAAAATTTTCGTTTAAGCAAATTCTCTGCAATTGATAGAGGTGCAGATTGCCTGTAGGTTACCTGTGGCAAGTGCATTTGAATTATGTGGGTTCCTGTGGCAAGTGCAATTGAATTATGTGGGTTTGAATTTTGGGGGGTGGATTAGTAGTAATAAGGATGGGAATCAACATTTTGGTTAAATTTCAGGCTGAAGCAAGTTTTGGGTAATGGATAAAGGTACAGACTTCATTTGGCCAGTAGGTTACCTGTTGCAAGTGCAATTAAATTATACGGATTTGAATTTAGGGGGATGGATCAAAGTAGCAACTGGGGTGAGAATCAACATTTTGGTTTAAGTTTCAGGTTGAAACATGTTCTGGGTAATGGATAGAGGTGCACACTTCAAACTTGGCATGTAGGTTACCTGTGACAAGTGAAACTGAATTATCTAGGTTTGAATTTTGGGAGGTGGATCAAAGTAGTAATTGGGGTCAGCAATGGATAGAGGTACAAAATTCATACTTTGCTTTTAGGTTGCCAGTGACGTGCAATTGAATTATATGGGTTTGAATTTTGGGGTTGGATCAAAGTAGTAAAGGGGTGGGGATCAATATTTTGGTTAAAATTTGAGTTGAAGCAAATTCTCAGCAATGAATAGAGGTACAGACTTCAAACTTGGCTTGTGGATTACCTGTGGCAAGTGCAATTGAATAATGTGGGTTTGAATTTAAGTTTGATCAAAGTAGTAATGGGGTCAGCAATGTATAGAGGTACAAACTTCATATTTGGCTTTTAGGTTTACTGTGACATGTGCAATTAAAATTAAATGGGTTTGAATTTTGGAGGTTGATCAAAGTAGTAATGTGGTGGGAATCAATGATTTGGGTAAAGTTTTAGTTGAAGCAAAAAATTTAGTGGTTTATTGTTTTTATAAAATTTTCGACATTTTTTACTACTTCTCCAAAACCATTGGACCAATATGAACCAAACTAACCATGTAAAGTCGCATAAAGTTTGTGGATGAAAAGGGGTTAGGACCAAACATGGCTGCCATAGCTAAATATAGAATGAATGAGTCAGCAGATATTTTTTATTCAATACATGTATCTTCAAAATTATTAAAGCTAAAGAAAAAATTTATAGCTTTAAATGAGCGGCTTGCAAAAATCTACCATCATTTTATTTTGGTGGACATTGTCGGGCCAACCCTTATGCGAGTTATTTCCCTCTTTTTGTGGATTTTTTATGTTTTTGGATGTTTTTTTACATTATTTTGAAAAGAATTATAGATGGAGTAAAAGTGAAAGAAGCAAAAATGTTCAGCATACAAAGAGCTACAAAAAAGTCAACAAAGCCGAAATTGTTAGGTCACCCCCTTCTGGGAGTTATTTTCCCTTTTAGTGGATTTCTCATGTTTTTGGCACTTTTGTCCTATCATCTTGAAAAGTATAATAGATAGAGAGGAAGTGAAGAAACAAAAATGTTCAGCATGCAAAAATTTGCAAAAAAGTTAATAGGGCCAAAATTGTCAGGTAGAACATTTTGGGAGTTATTTCCCCTTTTAGTGGATTTCTCATGTTTGTGACAGTTTTGTCCCATTATCTTGAAAAGTATAATAGATAGAGAGAAAGTGAAAGAAGCAAAAATGTTCAGCATGCAAAGCTCCATAAAAAAGTTAACAGGAATTAAATTGTTGCATTTATCCTTATGGGAGTTATTCCCCCTTTTAAGTGGATTTTTTTCATCTTTTGAGCTATTTTTACCTGTTATAGAGTGATCACCATGCAAAGATCTTCAAAAAAATTATTGTGCAAAAATTATTAAAGTAATACTTGTGAAAGTTATTTCCCATTTAAATTGTTTTTAAATGCTTTCAACTGCTGTTGCATATTATCTGGAAAGATCTATGAAAAAAGTTGGCAAGGCAAGTCCACCCTTATGCAAGTTAATTCTCCTTTTCAATGAATTTTTCATGCTATTGGTTACTTTTCAGTATATTGTCAGTATAAATAGATTTCACTCAGGTGGTTATTAAGGCTCAATTAGCCTACTAATTTTCATGTTCATTAGCCATTTTATCTTCAACACATTTTTTATGTCTTCTGCAATGTTAACCAGTTGTGCCAAGTGAGCAACTTAAGGCCACTTGTCCCTCTTGTTCTTCTACAGCACCATGCCAAAAGTGTGTCAAATTCATTTTTCCATAGCTTTCTGTGCTAATTCAACTTTTTAGAAATAATAGGTCTGACTTATATACTCAATGAAATCTTGTAAACTTTTGTACATTGGTATTTAAGTTTATGGGCTTATCTTTCTAAACTGGTTTGGAATTTGTCAATTTTTTTCATGAAAACTGCAAGTATTTGTAAGTGACAAGCAAAATCTACAGTAACATTTCCTTCTTTGTTCATAGTAAGTGCCGTCAACAAAATACTTACTGCAAATATAAATTGTTGCGTCTCAGTTCCAGAGGGGTTTAAATCTAAAATCAGATGAACATAAATTGACATTTTTATAAATATGTGAATTTTGATTAGAATTTACACAAGCATTACTTTGTAGCAATTGTTTTAAAATTGTTGATTTAACAGAGAAAGCTATAGGAAAATGGTGATAGTTGACTCACTTTTAGCACAGTGCTGTACATGTCCTATCGTGTCTTTATCTATTGCAACTTTATTGGTGGACATTCTCAAAAAGCAGTTGGTGGCAAAAGATTTTCTGCTCATTTCTAAATCTGTGTTGTGAAGAAAGTAACAGTCATACCTGTTGATTAGCTATGATATCCCTCTAATCCATAACATGGTTCTCACTTATCGTATAATTTTTGGTTTACATTTTGACATAATGTGATCTGTCATCATTTTGTTTATATAATTTTTGAATTACTTTGGTATTGTTAATTTTTATCATTTTCATTTTAGTTAGGATGTATTGTGTAATGATAAGGGTCTTAAAAGCACATCATGTAGTGTCGGTGTTTGTATATAAACGTGTTTCTGTTTTTGTTTTTAATTTTATGTTCACAATGCAGGTATAAAATATGTCATTTTTAACTCCTGTTTTATATTTTTGTTCACTTAGTCTTCCAAGACCTCCCAAATCAGCATGGGCAAACAAACCTGGGTTAGATTTACCGTCCACATTGGAAATGGTGTACTTTGGAAGTCGAACTGTATCTGGGGTAAGAGTGAAAATATGTTGATTTCTGTGATATATAATATCTTAATACATCTTTTAAAGAATCGTTCCCCGTCAAGCTTTTCTCCATACAATCAGAATTTTCTACTTTCTTTCAATCCTTTGTCATGTCAAGTTGATCTCTATAGATTTGAACTGTTTTTGCCTTCTTTGCACCAGTGAGGTATGTTAAGCTGCAATGTAATTAAAAACCAATCTTTCATCGCTTCTGTTTTCTGATATTTCATGAAAAGGATTTAACGAAACCCACAGTGGGGTCACATGCGAAACTTTTAATGTTGCTTGTGCGATCTTGAAAATTCATCAAATGGTAAATGGATGTAAACATTATAAACAACACAGAACACACAAAATCCAGAAGAAGAGAATTCTTTTCAAAATTTTGGATTGGATCGTATCAGCGAAGATGCTCCGAACGAATTCTGCAGGCTGATTATTTCTTAGCTGTAAATGTGAGTTACATCTCTTTACCATTCGATAAACTTTCAAGATCATGGAAGTCATGTTTTTCATTGGTTGAACAGTACTCTAACATACAAGATGTAACTCACATGTGACCCCATAGCCATTTTGTTAGTTCCTAAATGGGACATAATGGAAAACAGGAAAGATAAGAGATCCTTTTTTAACTACATTGGTTACACTGATATAGTAAGTACTCCTCGTAAATTTTTTACCAGAAAATGAAATTTTGGCATTACTACCTGACAGTCTGAAAGAGTGACTGTAAGTAAATATTTTTCTGATGCAGATTTGACATGTCCACAATTTTTTATGAAAAATTTGATTAATTCAATAAATGTTACAAAATAAATGGTAGTCTTAAAGCCCAAAATATACATTTAGGCATTTGGTTGGCTGTAATAATGCTTCAGCTAATGTAATTGATTGATTAAATCCTGCTCACATGAGCACTGTATATTTACTATATAAAGATCATTATTGTGTATTAAGGACTATGGAGAAAGACCTGTTTATCAAATGTGATGCAAATAACATCAATCAAAAAAATCTTGAATGCATGTTCATATATTGATTTACTGTTTGAATCACAATGGAAAGTTTGGCTAATAGATTTTTCTAACTACATTTGTATCTAAAATGATAGAAATGTTAATTCTCTTTCAGCTGATGTTCTGATAATTAAAATAATTTGATTATTTTATCTACAGACAGAATTATGTACACCATAAAGTAAGACCATCCTTGTTTAATATTTGTAGGATCCCATTAACAGTTCTACAATGAAGCTACATAATGCTTTCAACGTGCATAAGAGGATTTGCAAAATATTGCTATCAGCATATGAAAGTCTACAATGTGTATTTGATAACTACCTATCTAAAATACCAGGTGCTCAGTTCAAGCTTGGTAAGTTATAAAACATTTTGGTGATATCAATTGATACAGAAATGTCATTTTGTTTGGTATTCAAAGTTGTACAGTATCAATGAATTATTTTCAAAGTTACACAGGTACACAGGTAAACTAGATTCGCCATATATAGTACTTATATACACTTTATTGGGATGGAGTGTTGTGATTCAAAATTCATTCCTTCTCCCCTTATTTTTTTTTCAGAGTAATGCCCCTTTGTTGATTTTTCTTGTTCAGCCATAAATCTTCCTTCCTTAACCACACCCGTATGTCCCTTATTTTTAGAGTTATGCCCTTTTGTTGATTTTTATTCGACCATAACTCTTCCATTCATTATTCACACTCCTCTTCCCCATATTTTAGAGTTATGTCCCTTTGTTGATTTTTTCTTGTTCAATCATAAATTTTCCATTCCTTAACCACATCCGACGGCCCCTTATTTTTTTTAGAGTATAGTATAGTATAATTTATTAGCCTTTAGCCTTTCGGCCAATCAGCACAACATACACAATATTGTTACAAATACAAACATATATACAATGAAATACATATACAAGTAATCGGTGGATTGAACTTTGGAGGTATGACCGTGTAAAATATAACAACTAATACATTAATTAGAGGATCTACGTTTCAATGCTCGAGTGAGAAATTTTGATACATTACATAAAGTTTTCCTGTTTTTAGCCAAAAATAACTGGACAGGTTTAAACATAGATGGATTTCTGTAGGAAAATCGTTAGATAAACCTAGAGTGTAAGTCGCTGTATTTTGGACACACAAAAATAAAATGATACGTTTGTATATCATTTTTTTCAGTCATTAAACTATGTGAAGACATTCTAAATTTAGCTATAACTTGAGTAAATGGATGTGGTAATGATTTACAAATATAATATTGTAAGAAAAAAGTGTCAGGTAGATACCTAAACAAAAAAACTTTGGAGATTCTTGAAAATAACAATTAAATTTTTGAATAAAAATATCAATCAGACGAGATTTACATATATTTAGAAAAATATCACTATTCAAAACATTTTGTGAAAACCACACATATCCAAGTCCAATACTAAATAACCAGATTTTGACTTGACTTAACCAGTTTAATTGTGTATCTACGTTATAATACATATAATTGTAAATTGATTTAAGAATACAATTTTCTGTAGTTAGTAGTTTTACCCAATATTTTAATATTGATATTTTTCTGGTTATGTACATAGGTATTTTTCCTAATTCAGAATATACCATGTAATTAGGAGTATTCCTTTTTACATTTAAGATGCATTTACAGAAGTCTGTGTGAACCTGTTCTACATCCTTTCCAGGAATAAATCCCCAAACTTCACTACCATAAATTAAAATACTTTTCACATATGTATCAAATGTGAATAACTTAGTCTCAATATTCAGGCATTGTGAATTATAAACATTAATGATAATATACATACATTTTTTTGCCCTGTTTTGCTAACACACTTTGGGCTCTTGTGAATTTGCCATTATACAATAAAGTTAGACCAAGATAAGGGAAACTATTGACTACCTCAATTGTCATAAAACCACACATAATTATTACCCAATCTCTCAATTCAAAAGACTCATAATTTCCACATATTAGTGTATTTTCAAAGTCATAAATGTACAAAGAAAAGAGAAAGGGAGACAATCCCTCACCCTGCATCAAACCTTTTGACATATTAAAGAAGGTAGACAACTCAGACTTATACTTAAGGGCACATCTCACATTATTGTACAGAGGACTTATGATATTTTAATAATTATCCACAAGCACCCGATTTTGCTAATTTTAACAATAACTTCTTTCAATTTACGCTATCAAATGCCCTAAATGCCTCATTATTGATTTTACCTTTTGTCCATAAAGCAGTCATTCCCTAACTTAGTTTTACAATATTAGGTACACATCATTGTGTATACCTTGATGGAACAGCGTGATTAAAGAAATACCCCCAGCCCCTTGATTTTAGAGTTATATTCCTTTGGTTATTTTCCTATGAATCAGAAAGCGGCCATTCCTTAACAAAGGCTCGCCATATCTGAAAGGTGTATACACCTTGATGGGACAGCATTTTATGCACTGAAATAATGCCACTCTTTCCCTTATTTACTGTTAAATTATAGCATTGGTGAGAATAGGTCCCCTGCCAGTATATGTTTTAGGATTCTAAGTACACTCTATACTTCAGATGCCAAATTTGTCTTGTATTTTTTTTTAGACTAAGTTTATTTTCAAAATATATACTGTGGTTCAGAAGAATGGTTGAGGGCAGGTCAATGGGGATGAAAAATTGTTGGTGTGAGTTGAACTTAGAATACTTTCTGTTTGAATAAAAGTGTATATGCAGTTAATTCTGATATTTTATCTTACAGAGATGAAAGATTGTCATAAACGTTTGGAATCAGTAGTTGCCAATCTTCAGGTATGGTGTTTTGAGTACATTGTACATTCAGTGATTGGTTAATTGTATAATTACAATTTTTATTTGTGGAATTATAATATATGATAACCAAAATTTGTATTACAAGTTGAATCTCCAATAGCCATAGCTTTATTTTATTTTGACAGAATTTTGATAATGAAGAAGACCTCCTACAAACTGCTACCACAGACATAACACAACTGTGTGCTGAGAATGTTATCCTCTGGACTCAGTTTTTAGAAGTTGTCTCCCTTGAACGACATGTCCTGTCAACACTTTCTCAAGAGCATCATGTACTCAGAGTAAGATTTGTAATTTATTTTCACAAAAAATGTCAGATTACAATAGATAGCAATATCAACCTCCTGAAGCTGAAGAAATCAGTAAAATTATGGAAATTAAAGACACTACTGAGTGATTTGTATGTCGGATTAATAAACATTTTATTGCCCAATAAATGAATAAAGTCACTGTTATTTCACGCCAACTATAAATTTTTGGGATGATAAATGATGGGAAGGTCGATGGTCTAAAGTTTGTACCTGTGATTGATTCTACCTGTTTTTGCCCCCAATATCAATTATAGGGGGCATTGTTTTTGGTCTGCCTGTTTGTTCATTTGTGAAACTGTTTTTGGCTTCTGTCAAATAAATGAATAATTCTAGTTTCTTTCCTAAAAGTTTAATCCAGTTTGGTATGTTTCTTTGTATCATTAAGATCTAGGCTGAGTTTGATTCTGACTAACATTCTGCAATATTTGATAGAGTTATGAGACTTTAAAATCTCCATGAATGATTGATTAAGGAGGTGGGGTTTAAATAGAATAGTTTTATTGATTGATTGACTGCAGAATCACCTGTTTTGATTGTTTCTGGGGATTATAGCCTTATTTACATGGTCTTAATTTTGACATAAAAAAAAATCTATATCTGTGTATAATAACTGTTTGCCAAAAAACCTTATTCACTGATAAGATTTTTCAGAGTGGAGAATAAAAACACTTCTTTAAATCTTACTGTATTAACATGTATATATGATCTGAATTTATTTTTGTAGGTAAAAAGAATGGCTGAAGGCTTTTTCACAAATGATTATTCAAAACCAGAATGTCTGTCATGCTATGAACCAAGGTTAGTATCTTAAAATATCATGAATATTTTGAGACACAGCGAGCACTTTTTTACTGATTATCTAATTATTTGTTTGTTTGAATGGTGTTTTATGCCACACGCAACAATTTTTCATCTATATGACAGTGGCCAGTCTGTAATGATGGTGTAGAGAACCTGGTCACAATGTACCCAGGAAGAGACAATTGACCTTTCTAATGTTAACTGGCACTGTTTCTCACAAAACAAACTTAGGTTCCAGCAGAGTTTGATCTGTACTGAATAGGTGATAGACTTCATGGTTTAAAGTGCAATGCTGTAAGGTCACGGTACCCCCCCCCCCCTGTTAAATCATTATCACAATACAGTAATATTATGATAAAGATGTTCACTCAATAAAACATGCCAAAAAATTTCCCCTTATGTTTTGGTTGTCAATTTATATCAGTTGTCTTTGATTTTTCAGTTTCCATGGACATAGTGATTTAACTAATTTAGTGAAGAACTCTGAGTATTTCCAGCACTTGCCATCTTTACCAGTCCAATGTTTAGACCTAGACGGTGACCATACTACCTTACCGATTATTTACGAAGATGTTTACTGTGATCACATTCCCATGACCAATGGTAAGTATGTTCACGAGTGATTGTAATCTGATTTAACCCACCCCCAATCCTCCCTGCTTCACTTCCAATTCAAATTACCTGATTTCTTGTTTAACATTTGTTTTGTTTACATAATTATTTGAGCAGCAAGGTTTTCAAAAAATGTAATGGGAGATTTTTGTGTATGGTGATAAATGGTATAAGAGTTAATTCTTGTGTGACTTAATAAGTAATCCTTGCTTTCATGAAGAACATACCGTGTTGAATTGTTTATGTATCATCAGAGGCCGTTCATAAAACATGAAAATTGACTGAAATGATTATGAACTTAATCTTCAATTTGTTATTTTCTCAAAACGAATTGGCATTTTTCATGCCTAATTGTTATAAAACATTTGCCATCTAAATTGAACATGTCTGTGATAAGAATGTGGTTCAGGTTAGCAAGAATACCATCAATTAAATGGTGCAAGAATTTTGTACAGGAATACAAGTGTTTGGTTTTGTTCGAAAAGAACAAGTGTTAAGATCATGATTTAGATATGATACAGTGGAACCTTTCTTTGTCTTCAGATACCACATTCTAAAAACCACTTGGCTAATAAATCCTTTAAATAAAATCTCTTTTGAGAGACCACCTGTCTTTGGAGACCACATTTTAGTGGCTGATGGGACGGTCTCTTAAGACAGGTTCCACTGTTTATCATTGTTAGTACTTTAAAAAAAACCTTATCTTTCATCAAGAAAGTTAAACATTCATCTCATATAGCTGCCAGTATTGTGAATTTATCTCATCTAGGCCTTTAACGCCTACGTCTGATTTAGAGAATAGCTGAAGTTGAAAATATTCTCAGACTCAGGAAAATACTAATGTTTTATGGTACAAGGCCCTGTAAATTGTTGGATTATTGTGTGTGGGTATTTGTGTGTATGGGTGACTGATGTATCTTAGTTATTAATACCTGTAATACAAGTCAGAAAGATAGTTGTATAGACCTGGGGTTTATGTGTCAATGTTTTCCATACCTGAGTATTAGTTACATGTAGTTCAATTATAACAAGTTTAGAAGTCAGTTTATTCATGACTTGACTTTGATAGTCAGTTTATTTATGACTTGAGTAATATCATTTTATTTATTACTTGTTTGAGGATTAACCCCTCAAAAAATATTTGATGCAAACCATCTCTTTTAGTCAGATAAATTAGTCATGTGTTTTGTATGAATAAGAGAGAGAGAGCAAGAGTGAATAATGAAGCTATATCCTAGGTGTCCTTTCTCGTACATGTATGCCTCTTGCTGTTTACCTTTTAAAACTTTGATTTCAGAATTTTAACACATGTCGGCTAAGTTGAATGAAAATCCAAGTCATTGCTTTCCGGTCAAAATATTGTATTGTAAGGTATAAAATGTCATTGTTAAAATGTTTAACTATTACCTATATTAAGTCAAATACATACCATAAAAATGATAGCTTCTGTGCCATGTGAAAGAGTTACTATCAATCATATTTAACTGATTTATTTATAACCAGTGAAATTATGTCAGCCTTAATTTATGTAAAAACAGATGATTCAAAGCCTGCCAGGTCTGTAGCTGGACTATTTCAGATTGCAACAAACAAGTCCCCTGATACTTCCAAATCCAATGAAATTGTTGATCCAATTCAAATAAGTTTGGTTGGTGAGTAACATCAATACCTTCAGACTTGCTTGTTGGTAACCAGCCTACAATTTTTTATGAAACTGGTTTTTTTTCTGTGTGTTAAGCATGGCTTTTACTGTGTTCTTTGTGATAATTACTTTGTGTGTCATTATGCTCATGCAGTACATTTCTAATGGATCAAGTACACAGAGTCACCTTTATGACCTTCGGTCTGGAGTGGTTTCTCACAGGAACAACATCTGCACATTGCATGGTTTAGCAAGAGGCCACAATTTGCTTTCACGTACAGATTTTATTTTTGGTGTTTTTTTTCACTTCTTTAAAGAGAGTCACTCTGTATTTCTTCAATCAGATATTTTGCCAACTATTGTGGTATATTGGTATATATGAATTTTTAATTGAATATTGGTATCAGATTTTTTTTTTTCGTCTGTCATTTCTGTTTATATTTATTTCCAATAAACTACAATTTTATCAGACATTTTTTTTTCTGAACGTTCATATGTATAGCTTGAATATCTGGGGCCTGTTTTATCAAGAAGTCGTAAGTCTTAAGTCCTAAATTATTTAATCTTAAGACAAAACTTATAACTGTTTTATCAATGCTACCCTGAGTTGAGTCTTAACGTTTATTCACATATTTTTAAATAAGATGTTGGTAGTATATGAATATTTTTACCTGCTACATTTACAGAGATAAATTATAGCACATACAAAAATAATTTAGGTCTTCACTTTGCTTTTGGATTGTCAGTAGTACCTGACCTGATTTGGTCTTAAAAGTGGCAAGTCCTAATTCTTTGTAAAACTTTTGCTGGTTGTAAGTGTGGTTTCAAAGACCAAGTCGAAGACTGAGGACCTTTTGTTAAACAGGCCCCTGATTTTTAAGTTTATTTTATTACTTAGTTTTATATTGCATAAAACATTTTGAAATAAATAAATGACATATTGCAAAGAAAAATGCAGCCTCACACATACTTTGTTTATATTAGTTTTAGTATTGTTGCATTAGGGATATTTATTATTGGAAGTATAAGGTGTTAAGTTGATGGACTGCACCTGTATTATTATGGCTGGGTAAAGTATGAGGTGTTTATTAGTTGATTGACTGTACCTGTACTGTGGTCAGGTAAAGTATGAGTTGTTTAGTTGATGGACTGTACCTGTATTATAGTAAGGTAAAATATATGTTGTTTATTAGTTGATGGACTGTACCTGTTTTATGGTAAGGTAAAGTATGAGGTGTTTATTAGTTGATTGACTGTACCTGTACTGTGGTCAGGTAAAGTATGAGTTGTTTAGTTGATGGACTGTACCTGTATTATAGTAAGGTAAAATATATGTTGTTTATTAGTTGATGGACTGTACCTGTTTTATGGTAAGGTAAAGTATGAGGTGTTTATTAGTTGATGCACTGTACCTGTACTGTGGTAAGGTAAAGTGTGAGGTGTTTATTGATTGATGCACTGTACCTGTATTATGGTAAGGTAAAGTATGAGGTGTTTAGTTGATGGACAGTACCATTGCATCTGTATATTTACTGTGGTTGGGTAAAGTATGAGGTGTTAAGTAGGTCATCTATATATTTACAATAGTGAGGTTAAGTATGAGGTCATCTATATATATTTACTCATGTATAGTGAGGTAAAGTAAGAGGTGTTTAGTAGGTCATCTATATATATTTACTAATGTATAGTGATGTAAAGTATGAGGTGTTTAGTAGGTCATCTATATATTTACAATAGTGAGGTTAAGTATGAGGTCATCTATATATATTTACTAATGTATAGTGATGTAAAGTATGAGGTGTTTAGTAGGTCATCTATATATATATTTACAATAGTGATGTAAAGTATGAGGTGTTTAGTAGGTCATCTATATATATTTACAATAGTGATGTAAAGTATGAGGTGTTTAGTAGGTCATCTATATATATTTACAATAGTGATGTAAAGTAAGAGGTGTTTAGTAGGTCATCTATATATATTTACAATAGTGAGGTAAAGTAAGAGGTGTTTAGTAGGTCATCTATATATATTTACAATAGTGAGGTAAAGTATGAGGTGTTTAGTAGGTCATCTATATATATTTACTAATGTATAGTGATGTAAAGTATGAGGTGCTTAGTAGGTCATCTATATATATTTACTAATGTATAGTGATGTAAAGTATGAGGTGCTTAGTAGGTCATCTATATATATTTACAATAGTGAGGTAAAGTAAGAGGTGTTTAGTAGGTCATCTATATATATTTACAATAGTGAGGTAAAGTATGAGGTGTTTAGTAGGTCATCTATATATATTTACTAATGTATAGTGTTGTAAAGTATGAGGTGCTTAGTAGGTCATCTATATATATTTACAATAGTGAGGTAAAGTAAGAGGTGTTTAGTAGGTCATCTATATATATTTACAATAGTGAGGTAAAGTATGAGGTGTTTAGTAGGTCATCTATATATATTTACAATAGTGAGGTAAAGTAAGAGGTGTTTAGTAGGTCATCTATACCTTTACTAATGTATAGTGAGGTAAAGTATGAGGTGTTTAGTAGGTCATCTATATATATTTACAATAGTGAGGTAAAGTATGAGGTGTTTAGTAGGTCATCTATATATATTTACAATAGTGAGGTAAAGTAAGAGGTGTTTAGTAGGTCATCTATATATATTTACTAATGTATAGTGAGTAAAGTATGAGGTGTTTAGTAGGTCATCTATATATATTTACAATAGTGAGGTAAAGTAAGAGGTGTTTAGTAGGTCATCTATATATATTTACAATAGTGAGGTAAAGTATGAGGTGTTTAGTAGGTCATCTATATATATTTACTAATGTATAGTGAGGTAAAGTATGAGGTGTTTAGTAGGTCATCTATATATATTTACAATAGTGAGGTAAATTATGAGGTGTTTAGTAGGTCATCTATATATATTTACAATAGTGAGGTAAAGTATGATGTGTTTAGTAGGTCATCTATATATATTTACAATAGTGAGGTAAAGTATGAGGTGTTTAGTAGGTCATCTATATATATTTACAATAGTGAGGTAAAGTATGAGGTGTTTAGTAGGTCATCTGTATATTTTCTATTGTGAAGTAAAGTATGAGTGTTTAGTTGGTCAATTGTTGGTGTTTAGTAAATTATCTTTACCTTTAAAATAGTGAGGTTAAGTATGAGGTCATCTATATATATTTACTATAGTGAGATAAAGCATGAGGGTTTTAGTATGTCAACTGTACCTGTCCTTTGGTGCTGTGAAACATAGGATGTTTAGTAGGTTAACTGTATATATTTACTTTGGTGCAGTAAAGCATGGTGTGTCTAGTAGGTTAACTGTATATATTTACTTTGGTGCAGTAAAGCATGGTGTGTCTAGTAGATTAACTGTATATATTTACTTTGGTGCAGTAAAGCATGATGTGTCTAGTAGGTTAACTGTATATATTTACTTTGGTGCAGTTAAGCATGGTGTGTCTAGTAGGTTAACTGTATATATTTACTTTGGTGCAGTGAAACATGGGGTGTCTAGTACATAAACTATACCCGTACTGTAGTCAGTTAAAGTATGAGGTGTTTACTTATTCATCTATAGCTGGACTGTACTGATCGAGGACCAGTAGTTGGCTATTACATGATTTCCGCTTTACGTGATTTTGTGAGATCTGTTTAGATCAATTATCTGCTATTGGAATTTTTCCCAAACAGAAGGGGGAAAATGTTGTCGCAGTACATACCAAAGATGAAATCACACTGGTCCTGAAGATTTTGTGCAATGGTGAAGTCAATTATTATGTTTTGAATGTCTGTAATATATGGTATATACAGTAGAATACCCAGCTAATGCTGTATAATAAGTGATCATGTTTTGGAAAAGAAAAAATGATTTGTTACCAGAATCAAATCTGAATTTATGACTTTTGAATTAGATCTTGATATAAACTAGTTAAGTCTCAGTTATTGAATTACTGTACATTGTCATTATTGAGAATTATAGTCAGATCCATATAACCTACCGGGGTGTGGTCTTGTGAACCCTTTCCTGACTTGGATTAGTCGTGACCCCTTTCTTTACTTGGATGAGTTGTGAACCCTTTCTTACTTGGATGAGTTGTGAACCCTTTCTTGACTTGGATGAATTTAACTTTTAAGAGAGCCGGCCTGGCTCAGTCAGTAACGCACTTGACTCTTGATCGTGATGTCGTGAGTTTGAGTCCAGCCGGGGACAGGTTGCGTTCCTGTCTGAGGTCCCGTGTCACAGTAGGTGTTGGCACATTAAAGAACCCTCACTGCTAGTGGTCGTAAGTGCCAAGCATTCATTTCATTTGCTACCTCGCTTTATGCCACAATTTTTGAAAGTCCACTTTTCCAATTTTTAATTTCATTTAAGGTTTCCCTCAACCTATTGCCAAACCCCTTTATAATGCTGTTTGGGCTCAACAAATGATGGCAGTATAACAAGCTTTTACTGTACTGCAGCATAACAACATTAAAATTTACACTGTCAAGATTAATCAGTCCTTCCTGTCACCATACTTACTGGTATCCAATGGGGATTAAAAAATTAATTTTCAATGAAGCCTATTTTAACAGAAAAGTAAGATTCATCCGGGTTAAAATCCAAAGTTTACTCCACCCTGCCAAGTTATGTGGATCAGATATACTGATCATATGTCTGATGTTGTAACAACATTATCAAATTTATTATTAAATCAAATTTAGAAGAAAAATGAAAATTAAAAGTGAGATATTTTTACTTAATTAATTACATGTATAATTACTAAATGTATTTCAAATGTTTTTCTTCCATGCTGCTGTAGACGAGGATAATTTAACTGTGGAAGGTGGGTTTGTGACAGATAAACAGTTTCTGTAATAATGCAGATTTGGTGTTACTAGGCACCAAAACTTACCAAGAGCATGCAAAATCACCCAAATCCTAAGGCTTGGTAGGATTCTGTGTTAAGTGGCTCCCATGTAAATATATAATTGAGAGCAGACTTAGATTATAAGATTATACATGTATGGTATATTGTCACTTTTCTACATACAGCAATACATCTGCTGTGTAATAATTTGTTACTCTTACTCGGTTATTGGCAAAGAAATGTAAAGAATATGAAAGTTAAACTTTGTGACAAAAAATGTTTTATGAAAAGTGTTTAAGTGAAAACAAGCCTACAGCTTATTTGTAGATATTTTTCATTGAGGTGAATCATTCAACTGTTGTCCACAGTCTTTGGAGTTTGTTTTAGAAGTCATTTGATCACATTTGTATTTATTGTTGAACCATAGCCATTAAGTTTAATTGCAACAGACCTGATTATACATAAGAAACAACCTCACTAATCATACTGCTTTGAGTCAGTCATTTAGGTGTCTGAATAGCAAGGTTCTGTACTTAGTAGATATCTATCAAGAGACTGAAAATGCATGGTCTGAAATGTCAGGTTGTCACCTAAGTGAGGTGGTTATTAGATGGTGTTCCACTGTTATTATATGTAATGTCATAAAAAATTCTGCCTTTGTACATGTTTAATGTTTCTCCTTCTCTATACCTCTCTCTTATGTACATTCTTGCTCCCGTAATGAGGATTTCTCAATCCTTTTTCTCTTGTCCGCAATACATCCAATGTCTGATTTGTCTGGTGTAAAGTGGTAACCCAGCTGGATAGCTTTTCTATTATCACTGTGTGTTTGTAGATATTACATTACCAGTAATTCTCACATTTTGTGTATACTAAGTACATCTCTCTCTCTCTCTCTCTCTCTCTCTCTCTCTCTCTCTCTCTCTCTCTCTCTCTCTCTCTCTCTCTCTCTCTCTCTCTCTCTCTCTCTCTCTCTCTCTCTCTCTCTCTCTCTCTCTTGCATTTATCTTGGATACCACTAAATATTAACTTTTTGCACACAAAGGCAATCATTGCCATTGGTGATCCTTTAAAAAGTTTTTTTTTCAATGGCTCCTTAACAAAGCCATGGTGACATTAGATAATCCCTAACACTATAAATCTTTATGATTTTACTTATTTATCAGTCAATAGTCATAAAATATTCCTATAACTTCCCAGAGGTATCAATATGAAGTTGAGCATTTTAGACATCTGTTAATTTATTAGTCTAAATAAATGAGTGAACAGGTTTGCTTGCCAGAATTGAGTGTGTGTTTGTTAAGAATTTGACTTGAACTAACATTATGAATATGATGAATCATAGCAGTGGTGTAACAATATATCAGTAGAACGATATATTGTAATATTATTTCTGCCAATACAATTTATAGATACAAAAAAAAATATCGATATTTTTCGGAAAAATAAAATACAGAATTTTGTTGGTTCCTTTATTAGTATTTCAGTGTCTGTTGGTGTCACCTAAGCACTATATCAACAATAAACAATACTTTTGAGTCATGATACCAAACCATAATGCATAGATATTTTTCAGCTAAGAAATTGACATATCACCAAATGCCCGACAAGGCACCTTTTGGCAAACTTTTTCATTATGATGTCACATTTAAATGGCCTGTCAAACATTGTGATTATGACACCATGATCCAATGATGTCAAAAAAGCACGTGGACAGCCATGTATCAGACACTTGGCGATAGGTCAATTCTCATCCAGCACTCAGTGACTACTTGCTGTGATTAACTTATTATGTCCCCCAAACAAAGTTTGGGAGACATGTTGTGTTTGCTCTGTTTCCTATTATTATGATATGTTTTTGAATGTCACTGTTTTTTATTTGACTGAGTTTGAGTGAGAGATTTTGTCTGTTAAGATACTGAAGGATTGATGTTGTAGTGTTTTTGAGTGCTAATTGACTTTGTGTTGACAAAATAAGAAAAATATTTTAAACAATTTTCCACATCTCAAAAACATTTTATGCCTCAATGAATATCTGTTATTTTCTCTTTATTAAAAAAAGCTTGGGACAGTTGTCTGAATATAAACTATAAATGCAAAATATTTGTCCCAAATGCAGTTCCATTCATTTCAAAAAAATCAGAAAGTTTTTTATAATCTGTAAGTAAAATTTGATATACTTCATATATAAGTGACTGCAGTAAAACTGTGCAATTATGTGTATAAGTGCAACCGTAGTACTTACCAGTGTATTTTTTATGCTTTCTTCCTCAGTGGTGTTTTTAGGAAGGTTTATAACATCGGTAAAGTATTATTCATTTTCATTTCAGATAAAAATAGAAATCAGTCTAGCAGAGACAAGGAAAAGGTTAAGCAAAACAGTAGTGGTTCCCAGGAATCTTCTCAAAAGTTCAAACAAAAAAGAAAATTCATTAAAAACATTCGACCTGACGCATTTCGTAGACCATCCTATTCCATGTCAGAAGCAGATGCTATCAAAGCTAAGGATCCACAACAGGACTGCACTTTGATTGGTTATAGGAAAAAAGAGTTTATTTCTGATTTATCAGATCCCCAGGGAGATAAATCTGTTCAACTTGGCACTTTCAGTCCGGCTCCATCCAGTATACAGGATAACGATATCTCTTTGACAGCATCCTCTTCCATGCCCTCCTTTTTTGTGAGGTCTTCATGGAGTAGGACAAGTATAAATTCACTTCCAGAACTTATGGATAATAGAAGTTCTCCAAATACTCGAAGGAGGATCATCAAATCGGCAGTATTTTCCAAAGAATTAAAACAGCTGAAAGCAGATCTGAAACGTCAGGATAATACAAATACAGGTGGTGACGAAATTGAAAAAAAGTCTGTGGAGGAGGACGATCCCGAAGGTGATAATACCCTTGCACTCCTAGATGATGAAAAAATTCGTGAAAAGTTGGGTTTGACTGATATTCCACCTGACAATTTCAATGAATTAAACAAACAAGAAAATGATTCTCAGGAAAAAAGGCCACTCAATGCTCTAGCAGACGACATAAGTAAAGCATTGGGTGATGGTAATCATTGGTATGTTACATCTAACACAAAGACCAATGATGATGTGAGTGATGACGATACCTGTGTTGCAAATGGTTATGACTCTGTTCTTGAGAAAAACAATCCTAGAGACAAAGATGATATTCTTGTTAGTATTCACAGTAGGGAAATGCTGCATTCAGAGAAGAATGCTGAACAAGACCAGGAAAATTGCTCTACCCAAAGTCTTTCCAGTGAAAGTGAAATTGTTACTCAGGGCTTGGAGAACACTGATAAAGGACTGGATAAAAAACTGACTGTGATAGAATTTCTGAAACAGGAATATGGCAGGTACCCAGATAAAAAGAAAATCGTTCAGCTTTCAGCTGGAAACAGTCCCTGTAAAGATGTTTCTGTAGAAGCATCTATATCACATCGAGCCTCAAGTGATACAAATCTGTTCAAAAGTATAGACAACTCATCTTCATCTAACTCAGAACAAACATTAGCATCCGATTCACATGGCTCTAGTTTAACTAGAAGTCGTGTTCCCTCATCATTCTCATTTCCTGAACTCTCCAAATATTCTGATAATGAACGTCCAAGACTTGTCACACAAATTGGTCATCATACATTAAGGTAGATGGTCATTCTCATTTACTAATTATTATTGGTTTATTTTGCTTCTCATTTGTTTTGTATAGACCCAAGAGTGATGTCAGGTAGTGTTGACCATCAATAATATGTATGTATGTATGTAAAGAAAAAGAAAATTCCTGTTTCCTGTTAGAAATTTAATTTTTCCCCTCTTCACTCCCACTTTAAAACTGGTAGTTGTAGTTTTTTTTTAATACATAGGAAGTAATGTTTTCTTTTTAACTTCTTAATTTTCTAGTTTTATATAATTAAATAAAAATTTAATTGCTAATTTCCCCTAATTTTTGAATGGGACTATCTGTATGGTAGTTTTGTATATATGATGTGATATTGATGTTTCTATTTATAATATGATGTATAGTATAATTGTATAATATTAGATTATATAATATAATACTACTATTCTGTAATATATCTCTTATCTTCATATCCTTCTCTTAGTAAGATCTGAAAGAGTAAGAGGTTTGCAAACATTTTCGACACCTCATCTTTTTTTTTATATTTTGTTAATTCATCACAAATTTTCTTTATTTCTTTATCTTTTACAATAAGTTTTCTTTAAATGATGTCAACACTCATTTCTGGTGAAGAACTGGTATGTTTTCTTGCACCTTTCAAAAACGATTTAAACTGAATTTAAAGGGGCATTATCTGTGGTGTTTTTTCAAAACTTTTATTTTATTTTCCTTTTTTACTACTTAGGCCGCACTAAATAAATTCTACGTTTAACGTCCAGGTTGAATCTTCAAACCTACGAGGGAGGGAGGAAAATAAAAAACAAACAAAATTTTCAAACAATTTTTTAATAGATTATTCTACCATCTTGGCATAACAAAAACTTAGATATAAATAAATAAAAATTATATTTATATTCTTCTTCTACCCTTATGGTGGCGTACACCCCCATATCTCCCTTTAGCAACACCTAAAACAAGAAAAAGTTCTCGGCGTCTCTCTTAATCCGCAATCCCGGAAGCTGCTACTGACGACTAAATTTTGATAGAGAGAATTATAACGGATTCAAAATTCCGGATTTTCCGGAAATCAGATTTTTTTTTTTATTTTGTTTGTTTTTTATTTTTGAGAATTTTTCAAAACCTACGCGCGCGGCTGACGTTAAACATAGAATTTATTTAGATTGGCCTTAGATTGATATACAATAAAAAAAAAAATTTAAAAAATTAAAAAAAAATAAAAATAAAAAAAAAGAAGAGAGAGAGAGATACACATGCATAAAAATTCTTTAATTTCTATAACTCTTTATTTGTTGTTGTACATCAACTACAAGTAGTAAAATTAGAAAATTTCTTTTAATTTTTGGGGTAAATGCATTTGTACAGTTAATGCTCCTTTAAGTTATTGTGGATTAATGTACAGTTATATTTCCATACCCAATTTACAGACAATCTCGTGAATACATGAATTCACAATTTTTAAGCTTCAGAAGACTTTATTTTCTCGAGTTTTAAGCTCTTACATTGTACATGTATCCAATATTACTCAGTAATTTTGATGTTAAAATGACACTTTTTATGATTGGCCATGAAATCTCTTGCATCTTTTCAGCTCAGGTTCAAGCTCTGCTTGAAACTAAGCTAATATTGTAAGAAAGTTTGCCAGTTTACTTGCAGAAGGCCGGCGGCGTAACCGGATTCTCTATTGGCCTCCACAATATAACTGAAAAATTATTGAGTGTGGCGTAAAATCCGTTAAACAAACAATTGTTTTTATTGCTATTTTCAGTTGTTAACTTCTTTAGATTCATAAATTTATGAGAAAGTTTGTCTCTTGCAAAATATAAGTGATTTATATCAGGTATCCAAAAGGATTTAGGGACTCTGTGGCCAAGTAATGAAAGCTTAAATCATTATATTCTCTGATCCCTAGTCAGTGCAGTTTTGAAGCAGCCCTGGGGCCTTATTCACA
The DNA here is from genome assembly GCA_030159075.1 of Atrina japonica. Lineage (NCBI taxonomy): Eukaryota > Metazoa > Mollusca > Bivalvia > Pterioida > Pinnidae > Atrina > Atrina japonica. Next base: position 44,888 of record BROG01000540.1, read on the forward strand.
AATAAACTAAAGTGTAAGTCTAGGTTTTTTTGTGATGTTAATGTACTCTTAGAGTTGTACATACGTGTAAGTCTGAGAAGTTTTTTTGTAAATATGACCACTGTACCTTGTAACATGTTATGTGGGAAACTTCGCCAGTTTACTTGAGGAAGACTAGTGGGTTTTTTTGTATTTCCCTGGATACAATCTAACAAGGTTTTATCCTCCACCATTAGAAACCCCTAACACAGAATAAATGAAAAATTATTTAGTGTGGTATAAAACACTAGCATAACAATAATCAAAACTCAAAAGAATTTGATATATATATGTAGATATTAACCATATTGTCCCTCAACTTTGTTCCATGTCAATGCCTGATGTCACTCATTATGTGTCAAATGTGTGCATATTCTGTGAAGTACTGAAGTTTGTTACTACATATATGTTGTTTGTGATAATTAATATATACTGCTACAAGAGTCATCATTGCCATTTAACTATAGTCAACCTGCATTAACAGACCTTTCATAAAAGATACATTGTATATCTCAGCTGGTCAGTCTATGATATTACAGTGGAACTCTGTTATGAAGACCACCTAACTGACTATAAAACTGGTCTGAATATTGTGAGCATCCATTTAGTGATTTTTCTTTTTATTGAAGTGGTCCATTTGGTGAGATTCTTGCTTGGTAAAATCATGGTTTTAACTTTGAAATGTTCCTTTCAAGTGAGCTTTCTTTATATTGCAGTAGACATGAAAAATCATGGTCTCAATGGTGAGATTGTCCTTTAGTGAGATTCATTTATATTGCAGTGGAGAGCTAAAATTGTGGTCTCAACGGTTAGATGGTCCTTTAATGTGATTCATTTATATTGCAGTAGACATGTAAAATCATGGTCTTAATGGTCAGGTGGTCCTTTCAGTGAGATTTCTTTATATTGTAGTAGATTGAAAAAATTGTGGTCTCATTGATGAGATGGTACTTTAGTGAGATTCATTTATATTGCAGTAGACTGATAAAATCATGGTTTCAAGAGTGAGATGGCCCTTTCAGGTAGATTTCATTATATTGCAGTAGCTTGAAAAAAATCATGGTCTTAGTGGTGAGCTGGACCTTTCAGTGAGATTTTCATATATATCAAAGAAGACAGTACACAGCTAAATTCAGAATTCATGGTGATATGGTCCTTTTAGTGAGATTGTTGTACATTGCTAAAGATTGATAATTTAACTTATGGTCTTAACATTGAGATTTCCTTTTAGTGATGTTTCTATGTATATTTGTATATTATAGTAGACTGAAAAATAATGAACTCCTCTTTGATGTGGTCCTTTTTGTAAAGTTTCTCTGTACTAAGAATAGTCATCTTTTGTTTGATATAGTCTTTTTAGTGAATTTCTTTCTCTTGTTTAGCCATTGCTATGGACTGATAATCTTGGTCTTACTTTTGTTGTGATCTCCTAGATAATTAGGTGTTTGTAATGCTAGACCTCTTACTTGTATGAGAGGCAGTAAATAGGTCCAAAATACTGTTGTACAACATCCACTGATATCAGATTGACGACTTGGACCCAGTTGTTCATCTAATGGTTTATTTTAACCCTCGGTTAATTATCATGAGCAAGGATTAACATCAAACCTAGGGTTAAATTTTGTTGCTCAATAATTGGTTAAATCTAACTTTGGTTAAATCATAGGTTAAATATTGGAAATTTGTCATGCTTTGAGGCTCCATTACTTATTCTAATAGACTAATATTTCAAACTGGCTAAAAGATTGGCCATGTTATCAAAATTTATCCCTGGGTTATTATATTTAAATGAGGGTTATATCTAACTGGACCCGGTTGCACAACACATTGTTAAATTTAACGTACAGTTAGCCCACTGGTTTAACATTGGTTAACTTCATGTTAAATATAACAACCTGTTGTGCAACTGGGTCCTGGTTGTGAAATTTGACTAATAGATGAACAACTGGGTCCTGTAGTGTTATGATAAGCTGCTGATCTCCTGTAGATTTAAACAAACTCTTATTATAAGTTTGGGTGTAATGTTGAAATAATTTTAGATAAACCTTAGTATATTGCTGTACCTTTTGATTCCTTTCTTTGATTATTGATTTTATGCAGTTGTTTCAAAGTCCATGTATCATGAAAAACTTAAAAGATCAGAAAATGTGTGAAATGGACATGTATAGCAGAAATGGGAAAAATAACTTCCTATTTTAGTTTTCTTTGTTTTTGTTTTTGACCCGATTAGTAGAAAGTATCCGCACTATAATAAGGTTTATCTTCAGTGTTTGAAATTGCTATTGGCTTAAACATTGAAAACAATTTGTCAGAAATTTAGCAAGTTATAGCAAGTTAAATGGAGAAATACTTTTGTACAACTTTTAACACCTGTAAGAGGAAGGGAGAGAAATTTAAGTTATGGAAGTACATGTATCATGATAAACAAATCTTGCTAAATTTCTGTTAACTTTTTTATACAAGAGATTTTCCACACTCTTTTGGAAATGGAGCCTTGGCCTTTTGAATTGGGAATTTAAGCAATATTTTATTGAAATAGGGAAATCTAGAAGTACGCAAAACTGTTTGAAAATGCAATAATCTTTACTATTTCTTTGTCACATGACTTCAGTTGGGAAATTTGGATTGCAACTTGGGGGGGAAAATGCATTTTTGTTGGGAATGGGATTTTTTTGTCCCATACGGTAAGGTGGAAAATCGCTGTATACAGATATACTCCTTTTGTTATCAGAAAACAATAAACTGGCACTCGTTTGTCTTACCTAGAACTGCACAGCCGAGGGGTTCTCTAAGGTGTTCATAGTTCTCTTTGTCTATTCACAACTCATTTGATTGCAATAATTGTCGAGAATGATGGTTTTTGTTTTGGTTTCTATATCAAGTATTGCAACAGCAGATTTGATAACAAAATGGATATTTAAAAATGTTTCACTGTTTTATTTCATGAAAAAGGGGGAAACAATATGGCAATAATCCTAGATTTTATGTCCAAAATTATAAATTTGTACATTAGTGCTTGTTTAACTTGCCTTTTTTTTTATCTTAAGACAATTTATCAGAAGCATGATATAATTTTTTTTTTTTGGAAACATCATTAAATCCAACAGCATCTGTTATACAGCCTTTGGTTGAAATTGTGATTAAATAATTTGTATAATGTATAGTCTCAAAATATGACCAGAAGGCAAAATTTGGTGTTACCTTAAAAAAATTATTTTTCAAAATTCAACTTCAGGTGGTGTTCTTACATCATTCAAATTTAAAACCAGGGGCAGGGCATGTTGCATTTCATTATCTAAAAGAACAAATTTTTTGGGACAACTAATATATGCATACATATTGACTCGATATGATCTTCTGAATATGAATGCCAGTTTAGCTACAGTTTGAATCTAAATTAATATACAAAATGTATGTATTGGTTTTTGTTACTGACCTGTCAATATGTATAATATACAAATAATACACTAAATATATCAGATATATACTCAATATATCAGATTTATACATACTAAATATATCAGTCACACACCTGATATTTCTGTTACATATTAAGTATACCATTACATACTAAATATATCAGTTATATATTCAGTATATCAATTAGAAATATCAGTTACATACTCACACATGTATATCAGTTACATACTAAATATATCAAGTACTCACTCAATATATCAGTTGCATTCTAAATATATCAGTTAAAACATACTAAATTTATCCCATCTCTGGCAAAATACTCAGAATTTTATTGCTTTAGAAGGATACAACATATTCTTGTATCAGGTTACCTATCCACCTGAGCCGGCCTGGCTCAGTCGGTAGCGCGCTCGACTCTTGATAGTGATGTCGTGAGTTCGAGTCCAGCCGGCGACAGGTTGGTTTCCTGTCTGTCGGATGAGACAGTAAAAACCGTGGTCCCGTGTCACAGTAGGTGTCGGCATGTTAAAGAACCCTCACTGCTCAATGGCCGTAAGTGCCGAGCATAGGCCAAAATTTGAAGCCCTTCGCCGGCATTTGGTGACGTCTCCATATGAGTGAAATATTCTTGAGTGGGACGTTAAACAACAATAAACAAACAAATAAACCTATCCACCTGATATTAGTTTTGATATTACCCTTCACGGGTGACGTCACTCTTAGCAGATGAGAGATGTAAACAAACATGATGGACAGGTTTGCTTCATGCAGCGAAAAAGAAATAACGAAGGTTAGAACGAAGCTGCATTAAAAGAAAAATACTTTAAGAAGCAACAAAGAGGCAGGCCATAGGTGGGATAAATCTGTTATATAGTGTTTTACAGGGGTGATACGGAAATATATTGGGTCCATGAATAAAAGTTGTATTTGGCTCTGCTTTGCCTTGCCCCAAACAACTTTTTTCATGGACCCAATATATTTCCATATCACCCCTGTAAAACACTATATAACTAATAATATCATTCACATATCTAATTTATCTGCTACATACTCACTATATTTGTTACACACTTAACATATGAATTACATACTAAATGTATCAGTAACATACTAAATATATCAGTTACATATTCAATATATCAGTTAGAAACAATCACATAACTAAAATATCAGTTACATACTAAATATTTTAGTTACTAACTAAATATATCAGTTACACACTAAATATATCAATTTCTAACTAATATATCAGTTACTAACTAATATGTCAGTTACATACTAAATATATCAGTTACACACTAAATATATCAGTTTCTAACTAAATATATCAGTTACATACTAAATATATCAGTTACATACTCACTTTATCATTCACATACCTAATATATCTGTTATATACTGAATATAGTTACACACTCAATATATCAGTTACATACTAAATATATATCAGTTACACATTACATATATCTCAGTCTTATTGGATCTGATGTTGTCATGAGATGATGGTTACTGTGGGAAGAAACCATGACAATAAAGGGATTACCCACATGTCTGAGCTGGCAACTGTTAAACAATATCTCATGCTCCCTGTCCAGCTCAAGGGTTAAATTGGGTCACATACATTTCTATGTGATAACAAACTGAGTCTCACCTTATTGTAATTAGTTGTTGCATGTTCTCAAGCAGAACCTCATCATGGGGTGAGCCAATGCCCATTTTGCATAACATTTTGAAACTTCCCAGAAAACATTGAGAAAATTCATTACAATTTTGGAATATAATATCTGTAGGTTAATAGTAATAGAAATTTAAAATTTCATGACTTATGGGTCTGCTGTCCATTAGTTATTACGGCCGGGACTTAAGGGGTTACATAAGAACCTGTCAACTGCATGATAAAGTTCTAAATTCTCAATGAAAAAGGAATAATCTCAGGGGAGCTCAGTTCTGAGAATTGATCATTAGTTGATGATATACAGTGAAACCTGTCTTAAGAGACCATCATTTTTGCTGCTGAAATGTGGTCTCAAGAGATAGGTGGTCTCTATGAAGGGATATTATTTACAGATATATTTATCTGAGTAGTTATCAAATGTGGTCTCAAAAAACAGGTGATCTGTCAAGACAGTGGTCTCTGAAGACAGGTTACACTACTTTATAAATAGTAAGAACATGTACTTTTCTGATGTTGTACCCTGATCTATAGTAGCTAACAGTATTGCCATGGTAACAGATAATACATACATGTATCTCTGCATGGAGAGTACTTAGTTTCACTTTACTTCTTTCATAGTTGTATTTAAACTAAGCATTGGTGTTAACTTTTGTTTCAGTTTTGTCAAGTTAAGAGAAAACCTTAAAAAACAAATGAAGTATAATGGTCAAATTTACAGGTAAGTGTTGCACTTTTGTAGCATTTTCTTTTAATGTATATAAGGAAAGGTGTATAATTTTAATGTTTACTTTATGTAACATTTAGTGTAAATCATTTCTGCTAGACCAGAGTACCGTATATGTATAGTTACTATAAACAGTATATATGGATGGGGGAATCCCCAATTATGATGCACAAAATTGGAATAGTATAGACCTGTTATCCAAGTGTCTGTAATAAAACCTTGGCACCAAAAAATTAGAATTTCCAGCAAAAGAGTAATGGGTATTTATCATTCACTTACTTGGAATTCAAGTTTGAGGGCAATTGTCAAGTTGTGAAAATGTTAGGGCCAACTTTGGCCTTTTTGAGGTTTAGAAGAAGTTGTGTTGTTGACCAAACAGCTGGATACTGTTTGGTCAACAACACAACTTCTTTTTGAGGCCATTCTTGCTCGCTTACTTCAAACAATTGATAAGATGTTTAGAAATGTTTAAACAAGCCTTGGTATACATCATATTGATCCTCTTGGAACTTAGTTGTTGGACCTATTGCATCATTGATAAAATATTGGAAACCAGTGTGATCCCAGCTAAATATAGAGAGGCGTGTTAACATTCGTAAAAATTGAATAACTTGTAATGCTGTTGTGATAAATTTCAGATCTGTACTTTATTAGTTCACAGTAGGGTTATATACTAGTTTTGCTTTGTGTAACTTCAAAGTGTACATTTTACAGTGAGTTTGCCAGACTTGCATCAACAATCCCGTACTTCCAGCTAAATGATGAGAGTTTGGATGATGGTGATGGTGTTCACCTGGTTGTCTGTGTACATGGATTGGATGGTAAATAAACACATATCACCCTCCAGAATAAATACTATAAATACACATATCATCTTCCTGAACAACCATCATATACACTTATTATTACCCTCCTGAATAACCATCATATACACATATTACCCTCCTGAATAACCATCATATACACATATTATTACCCTCCTGAATAACCATCATATACACATATTACCCTCCTGAATAACCATCATATACACATATTATTACCCTCCTGAATAACCATCATATACACATATTATTACCCTCCTGAATAACCATCAAATACACATATTATTACCCTCCTGAATAACCATCATATACACATATTATTACCCTCCTGAATAACCATCATATACACATATTATTACCCTCCTGAATAACCATCATATACACATATTATTACCCTCCTGAATAACCATCATATACACATATTATTGTCCTCCTGAATAACCATCATATACACATATTACCCTCCTGAATAAATACTATAAATACACATATTACCCTCCTGAATAATCATCATGGACACATAGCACCTTCCTGAATAATCATCATGGACACATATCACCCTCCTGAATAACCATCATATACACATATTATTACCCTCCTGAATAACCATCATATACACATATTATTACCCTCCTGAATAACCATCATATACACATATTACCCTCCTGAATAAATACTATAAATACACATATTACCCTCCTGAATAACCATCATGGACACATCACCTTCCTGAATAATCATCATGTACACATATCACCCTCCTAAATATCCATCGTGTACACATATTACCATCCTAAATATCTATTATGTACACATATTACTCTTCTGAATATCCATCGTGTACACATATTAACCACCTGAATAACCACCATGTACACATATCACCCTTCTCTTTGTATAGCCAAGATAAACACAACACACCCTCCTTTATAACCATTTTATACACAACACACCCTCCCATTTAAAGATCTCTTTAACTTTAATATAAATATACACTACACATCCTCCTATATAAATATCTTTGTAACTGCAATGTAAACATACATGTATGGCCCTCCTATATAAATATCTTTGTAACTGCAATGTAAACATACATGTATCGCCCTCCTATATAAATATCTTTGTAACTGCAATGTAAACATACATGTATCACCCTCCTATATAAATATCTTTGTAACTGCATGTAAACATACATGTATCGCCCTCCTATATAAATATCTTTGTAACTGCATGTAAACATACATGTATCACCCTCCTATATAAATATCTTTGTAACTGCAATGTAAACATACATGAATCACCCTCCTATATAAATATCTTTGTATTTTCAATGTAAACATACATGTATCGCCCTCCTATATAAATATCTTTGTAACTGCAATGTAAACATACATGTATGGCCCTCCTATATAAATATCTTTGTAACTGCAATGTAAACATACATGCATCGCCCTCCTATATAAATATCTTTGTAACTGCAATGTAAACATACATGTATCGCCCTCCTATATAAATATCTTTGTAACTGCAATGTAAACATACATGTATCGCCCTCCTATATAAATATCTTTGTAACTGCAATGTAAACATACATGTATCACCCTCCTATATAAATATCTTTGTAACTGCATGTAAACATACATGTATCGCCCTCCTATATAAATATCTTTGTAACTGCATGTAAACATACATATATCACCCATCTTTATAAATATCATTGTAACTTTTTTGTAAACATACATGTATCGCCCTCCTATATAAATATCTTTGTAACTGCAATGTAAACATACATGTATCGCCCTCCTATATAAATATCTTTGTAACTGCAATGTAAACATACATGTATCACCCTCCTATATAAATATCTTTGTAACTGCATGTAAACATACATGTATCGCTCTCCTATATAAATATCTTTGTATCTTCAATGTAAACATACATATATCACCCATCTTTATAAATATCATTGTAACTTTTTTGTAAACATACATATATCACCCATCTTTATAAATATCATTGTAACTTTTATGTAAACATACATATATCACCCATCTTTATAAATATCATTGTAACTTTTATGTAAACATACACATATCACCCTCCTGTATAAAGAGGTCACATCAAATCTTTATCTCGCTTTGGGCACATATTTTCATATTGCATCAGTATAGGATAAAAAACCCAACATTGTTAGAGACTTCAATTGCATACCTCTCCTCCATTAATTTTACAACATTGCCATTTTTGTCTCCCTGATGCATCTTCATGATTGTACATTTTCTGAGTTGGTCATTTTTCATTAGTTGCTCAAGGTCAAAGTTTAATTTCTCAGCCAATAATAATGTTTGAAACACTTGTTTATATATATGTTTTAAACAACTGCAGCATCATTTAATCAATCATTTGAAGAGTGGTTTAACAAAACCAGTTCAGGTAGAAACACATATCGCCCTCTATCTTCCCCACCAATAAAAACTGGACGCCATCATATGACTGAAATATTGTTGAGTATGGCGTAAAACAAAAAAAAACAAAAAAACAAAAACATATCGCCCTCTATATTTGTTTATTTTTCTCCTGAACTGATGTCTTATAAACATGATAAAGTAATAGTTTCCTTTTATCAGAAATTATTCAGAAGTCATCATAGTATTGTTTATTGACATTTAAGGACTAATCATGTGATGACAGTTTTTAAATGTATGAATTAAGTCATCCTATTAATGTGTATACTATTCTTATTTTAGGAAACAGTGCTGATCTGAGACTGTTCAGAACTTACATTGAAATGGCAATGCCGGGATACAGAATAGAATTTCTGATGTCAGATCGAAACCAGGTTTGCTTATTTTTAAATAACTATTCTTTTAATGTTTTTTAGTCATTGTCTTGCTGTCAACAATAATGAAAAAACAAAAACAAATGGTTCCTCTGACAAAAGCAACATTTGTTAAAGTGGGTTGGATTGAAACAATATGATTTGCTAATACATGTTTTATATTTTTTTTTCCAAGAGTTGACTTGATCATTTAATAGATACATGTAATTATAATAATGATTATTGTATATTATATCAAATTCTAACATGTACTGTATGCCTGGAAATTTTTGTCCCTGGTTATTATTACCCTTGTACAATTCAAAGTATATTTCCCCTGTCTTAAAGCCACATTCCAGTGAGTAATGTTCATAAATAAAGTTTTCTGTACTCAATTTCAGATTTCAACTTCAAATTATAATAACGTCCCTCGAATGACTTTAAATTCACCCTAAATCACCAGTCTTGTGGATGGAATATGTGTCGATACTTCAATTAATTAACTAGATATATCGCTTCCAGTTTACATTAGCCCTTTCATTCAAAGATGAAAATAGCAAAAGTTTAAATGGGAGCAAAAATTTGTAGGTATACTGTAGTTGTTTGTTTTAGGCCAGCAGGAATATCATTATATAGCTCAGCTCAGCTAAAATATCTGTTGTGACCTGATCACCCATGACCATGGAGAATCAGAATACATATGTTGATGTAGTGTACATATTTATACATAGACAAAACTACACATGTTTCTATCCATATCATTAGACTGCATGCGATCGTTGTAGCAGATAGATTCAACGAGTGCGTTGCTTGAGTTGAATCCATCTGCTACAGCGATCAAGTGCAGTCTGATGATATGGATAGAAACATTTGTGTGGTTTTGTATTTATTACATGTCCCTATCTTATCTATATGTGTACACAAATTAAAAATGAATTCTGCTTTTAACAACACGATCAAATATTTAGTGAATTCCATTTGGAAAAGAAGCACCAGCAAAACTTTTGTATCCAACTACAGAGCAATATGACGTTACATATTGCGTGGGCATATTGAACTCTGTATTGTAACTGTATGATTTCACATGCATGTAATAAATTGGAATATTGACCCAAAAAGAAATTTGTGTACCTGCTTAAATTGCACAACATCAGCGTTTGTGTAAGCGGATTGGATTGAAGACATATGAGATTCTTTGTATACATACATTGGAGTATCAGTCTATTGGGAAATGTTTTGATTTTGTCGTTATTTCTTTTTAGGATACATTTGCTGACTTTGATGTTATGAGTGACAGACTCACAAGTGAAATCCTTAGTTACATTGAAATGTATGGCATAAGTCCAACAAGAGTCAGGTAAGTGAAAACTTTAAAGATGTCATGATGCAATTTTTATAGCTCACTGGGACAAAGGTCCAGAGAGCTAATGTCATACCATTGGCATCAGCGTCGTCGTTGTTGTCGACGGCGTCCATAAACAATCCTTTAACCTGACCCACATCTCTTTAACCACAAGGGACAGGCCTGTGATATTTCACATATAGATTCATTGTCACCAGAGCTTTCATTTGGTATTACATATAAATTTATGATGACCAGAGCTTTCATTTGGCACCTTGACCTTTTGACTTACTTTTCAAAAACTTGAACTTGAGCTGAAGGAATCAAAATATTTACTGTACCTTGACCTAAAACGTGACAGCTGTGGGTTATTTTGAAAATTTACACCCAATTTTGATGAGCTTTGTGGTCTTCTGACAACTTTTGTTATGTTAATACATTGAAGCTTATATTGCAATAGTCTTGACAGTTCAATAATACGGTAGTCATAATTAGCTCCTTAATACATGAAATTCCACATTTCTACCACTGAATAAGACTCACTCTCTCAATAATTATGTGTGTGCATAAATCACTCTAATCAACAATGGCAGACACAGAAAGAAGGTCAGAGATGAATCACTGAAAGCACACAAATGGGACATATTTTATAAATGAAATTAGACAGCGACACTGTCTAAAGTCGAGTGGATTGTCACATGTTCAGGGCAGTTTTAAAAATAGTGGAAACACAACACAGCTGACAAATTGCAAAAAAAATACACCACAGACAGTGTTTTCCTCACTGTTAAATAGGGGCTGGATTGTCCCTGTTTGCTGAATTGTCCCTATTCCTGATGCAAATCAACTCTCTTTTTTTTCTCCAAAAAATTACAATAAAAATTCCCAAACAACTGTCATCCCAAAGTAAGCAAACCTAGTAACAATTAGTGTAGAAATGCAAGTCTGTTGTATTGATGTCTAATTTATCTAATCTTAAATCAGTTATTTTAAAATTTGGCAATAAAAAGCTAATTTTCCAAAAGGGATCTATTTCTTTCTTTTTGTGGCTCATAATGCATTTTCACGAACTATTGATGCACTTAAAACTTTTATTTTAATGTCAATAAAGCACAATTTTGTCCAATGGCTTACAGTTTAATATTTGGTGTATAAAAAAGAAACCATACTGGACATTTCGGGATGGAAATTTGATAGCAAAAAATTCCAACATAAGATTTGAATTAAGTTAAAATAAATTCAATAAAATGTATCTATAAAAGTCACAGAATTGTCAACACTGTGATAAGTCCTTAATTTATGACATTATACTGATAAACCATGTAAACATAGAAATCTAAAAAAAATGGACTTAAAAACAATTTCTTTTGAACTACTGCAATGGTATTGCAATACTTTTTATTACCACTGTATCAGAGTTACTGCCCTTTGATCACTCTTTTCATGCGAAGACCAAAAATACCACAGAACTCTCAAGATTACAGCTACAATGGGACAACGTGTAAATAAAAACAAAGTAGCTTGATATATTGACATGGATGCCAAATATGCCTGTGAAACACTGCATTACAGTAGACGTCACCTTGGATAGCAGAAAAAAAGAAATTCTGTTTTACCTCTTGCCAAAGGTTGGCAATAGTCGCAAAAAGTGGCTAGATTTAGAAGGACTTATAACAAATAATGTGTCAGACATTCGCCATTGGGCAAATTTAATGCATCGGCAATCTCACATAGGTCAACAAGCCCACATTTTTTCTTTATGGAATATTAAATTCCTTTAGACTTCAATATTTACCCTAAAGAATCACATTGTGAACTACAGGAATATGTATTTGCTCTTACAGGTTGCCCTAGAAACACTACCAAAAGCGTCTTTAATATGAAGAGTTCCACTAATGGAAATTAGATATAGCTTGTCAATATCAGGATACTTATCGCAATAATAATTTTAACTATCGCAATAGTAAAATATTGCTCTAAAGTCACCCCTGAAAAAACACCTGTAAAAAAATTTTAAAGTATACATTAATTATTCATCTAATAATTCTATTTTCATTTGCAGTAAATTTATGGCTTTTGTTTTCCACATACTGTCTCATCATTGTAAAATAAATAAATATAAAATTCATGACCACATTTTTTCACATGTTGGTGTTTTGATTTGGTCATAATTCACTACACATCTTCATGATCTTGGAATAGAAGTTTGGTGAAAGAAGATGCTACGGTATTAAAAATGTTATTGATTGGTTTGTATGTAGAAGATTTGAGGATTGCAAAGTTATTGAGTTTGTGGAATTTACAGATTGTTGGTATTTATATTCCAGTAAAATTTATATTTATCTAACATTTCAGTTTTGTAGGACATTCATTGGGTAACTTGATCATTCGTTCTGTGGTTTGCAACCCTAAACTTGCTCACCTTGTTCCTAAGCTCTACACATTCCTGTCGTTGTCCGGACCACATCTAGGAACCTTGTATAACAGTAGTGGATTGGTCAATATGGGTAAGTATTTCAGTACCAGCTGGTTACTGTAAATTTCATTTTATTCATCAAATTCTCACAAGATCTCTCACTCACAAATTTAAAATTCACACTTAATTTTCTATTCTGATGCTTAAAATGAAACTGAAAGAACAATGCGATGATTGATTTTATCCAACAAACATATATTAAAAATTTAACTGTTATTGAAGACAGTTGATATTTATTGTGAGCTCACATCAGTATAACAGTATAGAAGACAACTTTTGTAATAAAGTAGGATAATACTAAGTATGATAAAATGGTTAATTTGAAATCGCATATATTATCTTGAGTAAATCTAGAACCTGTGTTTTGCAAAAATAAAGTCCCACAAAAATAAAGTCCCACAAACATTTCTGGATTTACTGTATATTATACAAAAGTCATATTTCTTACACATAGTACTGTTGATTAAAGTCCTCAAAACTAAGATAGTTATATTTTACAGTGGTTACTTTTTGACAGTACATGTAGGTTCATTATTCGGCTTTGTCTCATACCACTGTTTTCTTACAGAACTATACATCTGTTTAAAATTTAAGCTCAAATGACAGAATCAATTATCTGGGCATTTGCTTCGGCCTTACTTTTTTGCAAACATTTAACTTGGGTATTACATGGCAAATATTATTTGCCAACTAAAAATCATGGAGTTTTAGAATCACTCAGGTGAACCATTGCGATATATATTACCATCAATCATATAGATGTGTATATCATGTTTAAACTTTTAAACATTTTCAACTTAACAAAGCACTATGTAAATTCTCTTTTTATTTCCTAAGTCTCCATAATAAGGTCATAAAGATTGGGAATATTCATGATCCCTGGGTTAGGAATTTTAAAGATAGTACAGGTGCTCAAGTGACCATTCAGGTCCTTTCAGGACTCAAGTGACCATTCAGGTCTTTCAGGAACTTGAGTGACTGTTCAGGTCCTTTTCAGAAGCTTCAGTGACCATTCAGGAACTCTAGGTGACCATTCAGATTCATTCAGGATCTCAAGTGACCAACCATTCAGGTTCCTTCAGGAACTCAAGTGACCATTTGGGTCCTTTCAGGAACTCAGGCTTGTAAGGTATTTTTAACCTGTTATATTTTTCAACTTGTTTGGTATAGGAATGTGGTTCATGCAGAAATGGAAGAAATCAGGATCATTGTTGCAGCTATCCCTGAAGGACCACCCAGATCCTCGCCAAACTTTCTTGTACAAACTAAGTCAGAAGCCAGGTAATATATTTTTTATGGGGGGGGGGGAGAATTTATGGAAATATAAATATTTGGTATTTTCTTTATTTTCACGTTGCAGTCTTCTATACACTCCTGTAAGTGGGTTTTCCCCAGTAGGAAAGTTTTCATGATCATGATTTATTTGCATGCATGTATTGATTTATTACCCAGTGTCCAAAATTACAATGTATATATCATTTTAGACCATTTCCTTCTTTAATATCTAATGATTTAACCTGTCTTGTCACAACTGGGCAGTAGTTCAGTCAGATGAAGTGTTGCCTAGCTTTGACGTCACAGATTAAACAACAAAATTACATGAAATAGCTGTACAATGTGTCCCATCTTTCCACATAATGTAAAATTATGCCATATATATTCTATGATTGAATAATTCATTTTCTTAACTAATAGCTGATTTGTAAATTATTATAAACATCAGGATATGAAGGTTTTCAGAATCAGGTTTTTGTTTAAGTTTTCATGCATGTGATGAGTGTGCCTCCCAGCATTGATGAATTTTTATTTCTAGGATTGGAAATGTTTCGCAATGTGCTGCTAGTGGGTTCCTCTCAGGATCGTTATGTTCCATACCATTCCTCAAGGATTGAAATGTGCAAGGCAGCTCAAAGGGAGAGTTCAGGGATGGGTAAGTGATCTTTGCAATAAGCTTTGATATGAAAAGAAAGAAACTCCACTGTGAAATATATATTGTAAATTTATCTAAATATCTAAAGCTGTTTATTTCTTTATGAATAGAGTCACAGTAGTATTTTACTGTTTACCCGGAAATTTTTGTCCCTGGAAAGTTTTACCCTTTTTATTTTCGCCCTATTACAACAGAAAATATATTCACCCTGTCTTAAATTCACCTTAAAACACCACAGCCTCATGGATAGCATGGATTTTCCTTCCTCAATTGGTTAGCTTGGAAGATTCCACTTTTATATGAAATTCACCCTCTCACCTAAGAGTGAAAATGGTGAATAATTTTAAAAATTGGACTGAAAATTACCAGGTATACAGTATTTGATATTATAAAAGCACAGTATGTGTTATTGATGTAAGATAGTTAAGATCCATTTCTTTTAATGCTAGTGACTATTTTCAAGAATTTACTGTTCCTAAATATGAAAATTAAAAATATTGAAAATATTCTAATGCTATTCAGCAGTTCTTGATAATAATATTAAGGTATTAATTGCCATATTTTGAATTGGGCATTTAATTGTAATTTAACAGGTGCTATATACAGTGAAATGGTAGCCAACATCCTGACTCCTGTTGTCAACAATCCCAAGTGTAAATTGGTTAGATATGATGTCTTTCATGCTTTACCTAATACTGCTAACACCATCATCGGAAGAGCTGCACACATTGCCGTGCTTGACTCGGAACTCTTTATTGAGAAATTCTTGACAGTTGCTGGATTGAAGTACTTGAAGTGACCGATATCACAATTATTGGTAATTGACCACTGGTATGACAGATAGAATCCATGTGATGTTATGGCAACCATATATTTTATTCAAATATTTCATTTGTTTGTCAGAATTGATGAGGAATGATTATTATTTATACCCAGTATTTTTAGGTCTTCTAACACACTTTGGACCTATTGCAATCCATCCTCATCTGGTGTGATGCATTATCATGTGACATTTTGTGTATGAACGTTTTCAAATTTTAGACACCAACATTTCCAATTTCCTTCATGGGGGGTGGGGGTGGGGTTCTTACATAATTGTGAAGTTTATTATCTTTTAGTCAGGGGTAGCATTGTAAAGGGTCAGATAGTACAGTGAATATGCAGTGATTCTTTCAAATCTTCTCTGCTCATTAAAATGACATAAAGAACATTTCTGCATAGAACAGAATCTTCCTGCATAGGACTCTGGTGACTGTTTAGAAAAATCTACCTTTTGTTTAGTGAATGAAATTGTGTGTGCATTAGACTTGTTGGCCATTAAAGCACTTTGGCCCTCGTATGATGGAGTTGAAATTTAAGAGCTTAAGAAAAACACTTACTAGTTCATCATGTTCTAGAAACTTAGTGCAAAATTTAACATTGCATGTTTCTCATTAATATATCATCCCATCTCTTTTAGTGCAATATTGGAATGAAATATTGGTAAAACGATTTTAGAAACATTTTTTTAGATTGTTATACAGCTACAAATATTTTCATCTTGTATTCAGATTTTGAATAAGAGCAGAAAGAAGTCATTGAAACTGACATTTCCTTTGTACAGTACATCATTTGTGTTGTTTTTCGACTTCATTTATTTTCATTTCATTTCTTGATGTAATTTGAAGAAACTGATAAACCATGACATTTTTAGCATATTGTATTATACCTGTACATACAGTAAGTGTTGTGACACAGGGACAGAAAGAGTGTGGTAATTTCCTCTGGTTTCATGCTTGGTATTGTCATTTACCTAAGTGCAACATTATGTATAATCTATTGTTTCCGCATTCTTTTTTAAGACAATGATCACCTTCAGATCTTTAGATACAAATTATTTTTTATAGATTATTTCTTATTAACCCAACATGGGATCATGTTAACCGTAGATGAACTATTTTAACATAATTTATATATAGTGCTAATTATATACTCAGACCCAGTTTTGACAGTGCCTCTAGAAATTGTACATAATCTATGTGCTAATGCAACTGAATGTGCCAATGTATTGATTTATGTGTATTTTAACAGAAATAGCCTCAATCATTTTGAATGAAATAACATGAAGCTTAAGTCATGATGCAAGTGTCTTGGTCCCAATTTTTTTTTTTCATTTTTGGCAGTTTATGTCATTTTACTTTATTTTCATTTCATGAAATCGATTCTAAGTCTTGCTGTAATGCTGTTGTAATTTACAAGTAATATATACAATCTTACCTGCCTCAGAGATTTAATTTGATGCCCACTTGACATAACTAAATTCGTATTTTCCTACCAATGTGATCTGCTTTAGAAATCTACAAGCCTTATAGAGCTAAAGACCATAATATTTGTCATTTTGAATTGATCATTCATTCAGCTACTGTGATACAACATCTTGTTCACATATACCTTGTTTAGGAAAGAATTTCAACTCTAAAGGCTGATTCTATTGTTTATCAGTTAAAAATACCTATAATTAATTTTCTGTCAAATGAATGCAATAAATTTGTGAAAAATAGATGTAAAGAAGAAGTAACATTTATGTGCAGATATAAAATGTCCTGGAAGGTAGAAAAATGGGTCACCAGGATTATGAGATCTCATGTCCCATATGACCTTACAAAATCTTGTGTCCTATATGACCTTGGGACTCCAAGATTACAAGAGCTTGTGTCCTATATGACCTATGGTCACCAAGATTATGAGATTTGGTGGCTTTATGAAATTGGGTCTTCAGGATTACGAGATATTGTATCCTATATGACCTGGGTCTCCTGGATCACGAGATATTGTGTCCTATATGACCTTGGGTCAACAGGATTATGAGATCTTGTGTCCTATATGACCTTGGGTCACCACAATTACGAGACCTCGTGTTCTATATGACCTTGGGTCTCCAGGATTATGAAATCTCTTTTCCTGTATGACCCAGTGGTTCCTTCAGTTGAATGGTCTTTTAAAACAGTGGATTATATATCATATTACATCATGAATTAGTTGTTTTGTGAGGAAAAGTTCGTAAATGTCATTAGCTGAGTGTTGAAGTGTTAATTTGAGTCCATATTCCTACATTTCCCCCAGTCTAATGGTGGACATGATTTGTAGAAAAGTTGTTGAAAAATTGTTGAAAATTATGGGTGAATTGCACAAATCTGAACAGTAATGTCTTACAGTCACTAGCTTCACTGTACCAGTAGTAAATCAATCAATCTCATGTACATTGTAACTCACTCGCATATATAAAGATATAAAGTTCAATATTAGTCAATAATTATTGCCTGGAAACAAAAACAACTATAAAACCATGTGGGTTTTTTTTCAGTAACCCAATATTATTTTCAGTTAAAACTAACAAACGACAATTTATTCAAGAACTATAAAACAATTCAAGGACTATATTATATATTTTTTCAGTAACTCAAGATTTGTTCAGTTAAAACTAACAAACAAGTGACTCTATGTAAGAACTATAAAACAAGGTATTTTTTCAGTATTTCAAGATTACTTTCTGATTATCCAAGCTACTAACAAATTCTGTCAGAAATGTTTCCTTTGATTAGTCAATGGAAATTTTCCATATACCAGCTGTGTGTTTAAAATCTATTTTTCAATATATCAAATATATATATTTAGAAGACTGATAAAAAAATTTAACCATGTAACAATGTTTGATTCATTTTACTCTGTCAGACAAATGCAAGTTGATGTAAATAGATAATAGGGTTATGTTTTAAGCAAGAGCTCAAACAATTAAGTGCATTTTGTTAATGGTGCGTAATTTACTAATTTGAGCATGCCTTATTCTTTCAATGTTATTTTTGTACCAATGAATCTGCCTTTCAAAATGTTATTTCTTACAGCTTGTTCTGTTGTGTTGAGTTGTAAAACAAAATTTTTGTATAAATATTGACTTCTTTTTCTTTGGCATTTTGAAGATTTTATCTGATGTTATTTATGTGAAATTAGCTGTCAATAAAACTCTGCTATTGAAAGTTTCACAAAAATTAAATCAAACATTTTTCAAAAATATTACCCCAATTTACATATTGTATTCAGATTCACAGATATGAACATTTTTAAATTATTTTTTTTTTTGCTGTATATTGGATCGTATTTATCTCCATATATTTGCATTAAGTATAGACATTTTTCATTTTTGTAAAACTATACGAATTTTTGGTTGCTTATGTAATATATCATTTCAGTCTTGTGTTGTCACACTGTTTTGGTTTTTCTGGTTAAAAGGGTTTAAGGGCATCTATGCCCAAGTGGTTAGAGCATTGCCCTTTAAATCATGAAGTCTCTCACCTATATTCAGCACAGGTTAGAGTAATGCTGGAACCTGATTTTGTGAGAAAGTTTGCCAGCTTACTTGCAAAAGGCCAGTGGTCTATTCTAGGCTACATTGTACCTGGTTTCTTTCCTCCATCATCAGAAACTGGTCGCCACCATATTTTAAAACTGAAAAGTTGTTCAGTGTGGCGTAGAACACCATTAGAAAATAAAAAAAACGTTAATGGTTATAAAAACACATACATTTCAAATTTAGCTTACTTTTCAGCACTTGGACTCAACGAACATTATGGACTAATTTTAACAAAACATGGCATCATTATCTATTTGTTAACTAAAACATTTAGTTCATGAAGGGATGAGTGATTACCTGTAGCATGGTTGGGGATCTGTCAAAATTTCATTATATTTTGCTCTTGGCCATTACATGTTACCGAAAAAACAAGGCCTGTAATTATGCCGTGTCAAATACGTCTGATGACAATACACTATATATTTGAATGCATATAGATTTCTCAAGACTGTATAATATATGTTCCTGAACAAAAAATTCATTTTTGTATGTAATCATAAGATTTCGTATGATATACAAATTATTAAGCCATTACTATTGTTTCTGGACAGTTTTTACCATACATTTTTGATATTTTACACAATCTTATTTTGTTGATTTGAAAATGTAACTGTTTATTAAAGATTATTATTTTATACATATCTCTAACCATGAAACACTTTTTGTCATATAAGGTTGTTATTTTATATAACTATCATGGCCTCTTTCACAGATGACCATGTACAATTCATTGTAATGGGTTGTGAAATGAATATATAAACTCACAATGGCATCTAAATTCATTTTATAAAATATAACCATTCCTGAACAAGCAATGCAAATTTTAAGAAACTGATTATTAGCACTTTTAATGAATTTGTTTACAAAACATTTGAATGTATTTATTATTTGCTTATTTATGGTTTCTTTTTTCATTTTTTGCTAGCTGAAAATGGGAGACATTCTATAGTTAGGAAATAATTTCGAGTTTAGCCCAACAAAGTTAAATTATTTGACACTTATGTAAATAGTATGTGATAGAGGTTTAATATGTATGTTGTGTGATGCATGTGTGTACCTTGTTTCAAGATAGTATTATTAATATTTCTGACAATCTAGATCTGTATATGTACATAATTATTAAGCTTGTAGGCCACTTTGAAACTTGTTCATTAAGAAATATATACATTAGCTTTCATGTAACCGGAGTCCCTGGTGGGGTACATTTTGTCTAGTTGTCAGTTTATTTCATAATCTAGACTTTTAACCTTTGCCGTAAGCAATGAAGTATAAGATGTTCATTCATACGGTGTACTTAATTTCCTTTCTCGGAGTCATTTCAGTATATGTCAAGGTCAATGATTTTGGGCATTAATTTCTCAAAAGATGTTTTTTGAGTTGCTCTGTTCTGTCTCGTGTTGTCATAATAGTATGCAGTTACAAATATAAAAAGGTAGAGTAGCATCACTTTCGGTTGGTTATGCAGTTTATTGTGTATATGACCTGGAATATGGATATAATGCAGTGATATTTGCCAAATATTAAAATCAGCTTACGGGAAAGTGATGACGCTTGTTCTCTTTGGAAGACAGAACATTTAACTAAACTGTTTCTCATAGATGTGCTGAATCAAAATATCATTGAAAGTTGTCAACGCCAATGTTACAGAACCGGAACTGACCTTGCCCAACTCCCTGTTAAAGTCACATGATCTGAGTACAAACCATTTTGACAAAACTGAACAGAATGCAACAACACGAAAAAGGCCCATTGAATATTTCGTTATTATGGCAAAGTGAATATAGGTGTAATAACAATTGTTCAAATTTATAAAAAGATAACTATATATGAATCTATCAGTCAAGACTTCATACTATTGCTGTCTTTCTTCTCATTAGTATGTGTGAATAAATATTTGCATGGTATATCACGGTTGTCATGGTGATGTACATGTCTGTACTTAATTATATGATTGACAGTTCTGTGATAGTAGACAAAATTTGTGATTTTTTTGTTGAATTGATTTATATAGAATACATATATTAATTTGTCTATAGAAATTTTGTTAAACTATTCAGTTTTATAACGTTTTCAGTTCGTGTTTTGATCCCTAGTGATAACGTTGTTTATGTATATTTTCTTTTTTTCAAAACAGGGTTCTGAAATATTAAGGAAATTCTCAAATGTGTTCACCTTCGAAAAAAAATTGTTCATTTGTTAAAATATGTGATTTGAATGCACATGATTAATGCTTCAAGTTTATGTAATACATGTAGTCAATATAGACTTGGTCTTGTAGAAAATCATTCTCAGTAAGATATGTGACATGTGAAATATTGAACAAATTTAATTTTAACTGTATAAGAACATTTAATAAATAATTTAAAAACATACATTTACAGTGAACTGTTGTCAATTAAAGCTGTCATCTCAACTTTAAACCAATTTAATTAAATAAAAAAATATATTGTACTTTTTGAACCCCCCTCCCCAGTGTTTTACTTCCATGGGTAGCCATATTTGTTCAGTTTTCTGGATAGAAACAAGCCCCAACAATCGATATAAAAGGGGAGTTTGCAAAATTAGTCCTCATTGTCTAACTACAATTGCATAGAACAAACATGTGAAGTAATGAAGTTTGAGTATAACTCACCGGTGGAAAATAAATGTTGATATCAACAAAGTTCATTTACTCTGTATGGACATTTTGATGGCTAATATACAGTTCATAAGCATGTAATTGATCTGTTTAAACATGAGAATATCAAACATAATTCTAAATTCCCCAAGAGAAAATTGTAAAATTATAAACAAACAGGAGCTTAGACCAACTGTTATGATATGAATGTCCTCACTTCTGAAATAACGAATCAAGGACAAGTCAGACCAAGGTCAACTCGGAAATGTATATTTGAACACTCGGTTCGTTTAACAGGACTGCGCGCATCCATTTCGAATAATTTGATGGCAATGTTTAACAGTTCTTTTTCTAACGTTTATTTTATGTCATCGTAAATATATGAGAAGGCCTACCTTTTCTTTGGTCAAGTGTTGCAAGACCCGACTGCTCATATTACGGAGTTCACCAGGGCTGTGTGACTCTATGTAAACAATTGTGCAGATTACTGATAGAATTTTATTTATTTTTACGTTCAAAGTGAATATTATTTTACAGATACGAAAATAATGAATTTAAAACTAATCATAAAATCTATTTATTACACATCTTTATTGAAGTATTTGATGTAAAATTAATGCAGAATGTTTTTGATTTGAGTGCAGTGTATGTTTTTATTAAATGCTGATTGGCCGAAAGGCTAAAGGCAAATAAAGTATACTATGTTTTGATTACATGCCATCTGTCCATTGTTTCATGTTGGGAGTACAGGTGTGAAATAACGGTCATTCTGCCGACTTGCCTTTCATAGCTGAATTTCGAGCGATTTCTATTGATAATATTTAACAAAAATGTCTGTCTATGGAATAATAAAACAGTTGTGTTTCAAAAGCATTTTAAATTTTTTTTTTTGGAATTCAAAACTTGTTTAAAAGTTACGATGACAGCTTTAAGTATGTGGTGAAATTGAACAGAAATCCAGGTCGTAATTTTGTTAGTCAGGTTGTATGCTTACTTATCTGTGTCATCAGTAAATATTATGCAGGTAAACTTGTCTTATTTAAAAAAGATTGTCTCTTTTTTATTTCATTTTATATTATCTTAGCACATGTAAATCAAGTCTTACAGATATGTTTGAATACCATAACTTCATCATATCAATCATTTTAATTTTGTGTACCCCACAGTGAAATTTTCAAATTTTGATTTCAGAAATGAAATTATCTCAATACTGAATTCTTATGATAGTGAAAAATTAATTTGATATCTGGGTGGGTGAGGTCTTGTATACAATATTTTTTCTGGCCATAATGCTCCTTTTGCTGCTGTTGCTACTGTTATTATCATTATTATTTATATTATTATAAATTCGGAATTTCAAATAATTACTTGAGTTATTATTATTAGTATTATATGAATTATTGGTTATTATAAATGTTTCTGAATTTTAGGAATTCAAATATAATTTCTAATTAATCCCTAGGTTGTGGTAAGATTATTGACTTTATTTTGTATTATTTTTTTTTTCAAATCATACATAGTGTAACAGTTCATGATATATTTGAATTTATTTAGTTATATTGAAATATACATAATTTAAAACCTATATATGAATAGACTTGAAACTGCACCAAAAAGCAGCAGTGATATATTTGCAGAGTGGATGACTATGTTCTGAAATTGAGTTATTTTCTGTATGATTGGATTATATAATAGGTTTTCCATGGTAACTAGTTTTTGCTGAATTAGCATGTGCTTAGAATGAAGTATACAAGTAAACAAACAGCTAGCTGTGGCATGTTAAAGAATTTTAATTACATTGGCTTAAATGGAATAATTATAGCAGCTAGCTACGCTTGTAGCTAATTATTTAAATAGATTTAGCACTTCTACTCAAAGTTGTGCATATTGCTAGCCTTTTGTTTTAACATCTTCAGTCCTCCTTATTGGGGTGACTGTATTGGTCTTGTTGTCCGTGTAATAAAATACTCTATTCTATTTTGTTGTGCATATGTCAATTCCAGAAAAGTTTTATGGAAGTAATTGATATGAATCATTAAAATAAGGCAGCAATAATCTATGATTACTTTCGATCATTTATCAAAGGGACATAAGCTATGTTTACCAAAAATATTATTTCGATTTTTTCTACCTTTACTACTTGTGTTTGATGTACAATAACAAATAAGAGCTATACACAGGCTTAAAAAATCTTATTTTCCTAAATATGTTGTGAAAATAAAGTCAGGTCCAGTGTGGTATGCATATACAAATAGTAAGGTTGAGTCAATCAATTGCAAGTGAAAAAGTGCCAAACTTGGGTTTCACATGCAATTTTCACTAAATCTATAGGGATTTAAGATTTTTTTTTGCCCGTGTATACCTCTTTTTTGTTATTGTATATCAATCTAAATAGTAAAAAGGGAAAACAATTTAAAAAAAAACCAGCTAATGCCCCTTTCAAAAAATTATCTTGCAGCTAGATTAAAATCAAGATTTCTAAGACTATAGAAATTTATTTATGCGGTAATATCCAGAACATCATTACATATAGAGTTATCAGGTTTGAGGATTACTTGGCAATATTACTATTATATTAAACTCGCATATATCTAAAGCATAATATGGTATAGGATAAACATTCTTGTGCTTATATACTTTGTGCACTCTACCTAGTTGTATGTTTGTCAAGTTTACCAACTTTCTGTTAACATTTCTTGCCATTTCTATATTGAAATAGTCCTTATATAGTTCACACTATTAATGTACTTTATTTCCTGTAACCATTTAACTCATTCGCCCCTATAGAAACATTTGGATTGACCTAAATAATTTATTCACACAGGAATTTATTGTTTTCAAGGATTGACGAGTTAAAGTCACCTTTGTCTTAAAAGTGTGTCTGTAAACTTTAAAGCGATGTAGAACAGTTAAATCATTTATTACTTACAAAAAACGCACAAATTGCAGATTTTTTTATTTGTCAACATTTGAAATCAGTATTGCATATGACATACTTTTTCCATTAATTTGAATATTTTCATTCATCTAAGATAAAAAAATGAGGGAACATTGGTCTTAAAATTAGTCTGTTCATGAAAACTGTGATCATGTTGAGCATTTATTTTGGCTATAACTTTGATATTATGATTTTGATACTACGAAATAACAAATTCCTAAAATTTCAATTATATTTGGTATGTTACTTTTTAATCAAAACATAATTTTATGTGAGTTGTATAATGGCCAACATTTGGCAATGTCTGCCAGATGTATTGAACTTTGACATCTGCATCAATAACACATCCTTTTTATTTATTTGTTTAGGAAATGGATCCCTTACAATTATAAAAAAAAATGTTTTTGACGTATTTCAACAATTTCATCGTGTTGTGAGTTTTTATTTACCCATTTCCTGTGTATTTTTATTATAAATGAGTCAGTCTTTATGTATTTCTGGTTTTTTGGTTGTTTTGTATAGCATTTTACAATACACTCGACCTCATTTTACCGAATGTACACATGCAGTACTCCAGGAAGTAAATTTAAATACAGATTTCCTGTTTTGTGCAATTTTTAGTATTAGTAAAGCATATAACACAATCACACCGGAAGATATAAATGGATTGGTCAGTCATGGGTGACAAGTAAAATCCAATGTTTTCCGGGACTGAATTAGTTCATTACCGTAAATATCATGTAGGAATGAGGGTTCTTCAGAATTACTGATAAATAGTAAATACATAAATAATTTAGATCCAATTGATCTGTACCAAACTGTTGTTATACATTTTCCAGTATTCATGGAACATACGTAGTCTTTCTTTTGTTGTTGGACAATTTAAAATTGTAATAGTGGTAATCAGTTTTGGTATACAGTTTTCAGAGATGATGTTTTGGTATGTATTTGGTGAAAGTTGTAAAGTGTATTGCTCATATTTAAAATATAATTGGGTTATACTAATGTAAAGATTGTCTAGTAATGTGATATTCCTGAATATTAAAATATAAAAATGAATAGACTAAGTCTTTGTTTCATTTTTAAAATGAGTCAATTTGACCAACTTAAAATGGTTTATGCATGTTATTCATTGTTCAAAAAATAAATTCCTTCCGGGTACCTGGTCCCATCCCGTTTGGGGATTCGCTATTGTTTTTCATTTTGAGGCCGTTGTTATATCTAATTTGTTGTATTTGAATGGACTTTAAGTTTCAAATATTCATTGGTACTTCATTATACTTCTAAGAAAATATAAATTTTGACACATTTAAAATCTTTTACAAATGGTCACAGTGAATATAAGTTACTCTGACTATATATCTGTTATCTGTAAAACGTGAACAATTCTTGATATGAATTACATGACAGCTGGGGATCAAATTTGGCAAAAGGCCATTAGACAGGGATCAAACTTGATATAAGGTCATCAGACGGGGGTCAAACTTGATATAAGGTCATCATATGGAGATCAAACTTGATATAAGGTCATCATATGGAGATCAAACTTGATTTAAGGTCATCAGACGGGGATCAAACTTGATATAAGGTCATCATATGGAGATCAAACTTGATATAAGGTCATCAGACGGGGATCAAACTTGATATAAGGTCATCAGACGGGGGTCAAACTTGATATAAGGTCATCATATGGAGATCAAACTTGATATAAGGGGATCAAACTTGATATAAGGTCATCATATGGAGATCAAACTTGATATAAGGTCATCAGACGGGGGTAAAACTTGACAAAAGGTCATCATATGGAGATCAAACTTGGCAAAAAAGTCACCAGATGTGAATCAAACTCGACAAAAGGTCATAAAATGGGGATCATACTTGGCAAAAGATCATCTGATGGGAATCAAACTGACAAAACGTCATCAGATGTGGATCAAAATTGACAAAACGTCATCAGATGTGGATCAAAATTGACAAAAGGTCATCAGATGTGGATCAGACTTGGCAAAAGGTCATCAAATGTGGATCAAACTTTGTGAAACGTCATCAGATGTGGATCAAATTTGGCAAATAGGTCATTAGATGTGGATCAAACTTGGTACAATGTCATCAGACGGGGATCAAACTTGGCAAAAGGTCATCAAACTTGGGGATTAATTTTGGCGGGTCATTTTTGACGTTATGTCAGTCCAATCAACTAATTTAGTCTTTTCCCAATTTAAGTTTAGAAAAGTTACTTTAATTCATCAACGATGCGAATCATTTTTAAATTTGTTATTCTTTGTCCTTAAGGGTTAATCCTCGCCTTATTCGAATACCCAAGTGAGCTATAGCGATTACTCCACGTCCATCCTGAGGAGGGAGGGCGTAACTTTTTGACACAATAAAAAAAACGTTTCTTAAAACTCGCTGATAATAGTATATGCCGAAACTACTTTTCTAAATGGATGTAATTAAAATTAGTCCTTCAGTTCCATGAAATATCTTTTAATTTACACTGTAACCCCTCCCCCAACAAAAAAAATAAACGAATAAAAGAAACGCAAAAAGAAAAAGAAAAAAAACTATAACTTTTCTCATTTTATAGATTTATTTTATTGCAGACAAACGTCAAATTCTGAATAGCAACTTATTTTACCATCCAAATTACATTAAAGGCAAGTCTTGTTTTTTCTCTTTTATTTTGATTTTGTCTCTATTTAACTTGTACAAGTTGACAGTATTATAGAACATAATCTTGTCCAAATGATTATCATCGATATTTTCGTGTTTTCGGATAAACTAAAGCTCTGAATAACATCATGATAACTAAAATTCCTTAGACACTAACAACTAGAACAACAACAACAAATAAATGTTCTAATCTCATTGGTTTTGTTTAACCTAGTGTGGCATTATGACTTTAACGTACCATGTAGACAAGTACGAATTAGATAAAACGATTTTACTTTCAGCATATGTATTTGTTCTATTGTTACGATGAATTTCAAAAACAACTTGTTTTCAAAAGTAGCATATTACTGTATACCTTGACATTTTCGTCCCTGGTTATTTTCCCCCATTAACAACAGATAACATATTCAATGGGCCTTAAATTCGCCCTTAATCACCACAGTCTCATGGATTGTATGCATGTCTGTTTCAATTATTTACTTTGTAAATTTACTTCCATTTTAAATTCGCCCTCTCATCTAAGGGCGAAAATAGCGAGGTATACAGTTATACAGATACGTTTCATACAAACGTTTCAAAGAAAATGCCATAAACTCCTAATCACGAAAGAAAAAACTTACTGATTTACAGAATGGTCATATATAAAAACCAGAATTATTCCGTAGAAATCGATGCATTGTATATTTGCATATATAAACTATTATACCATAGCAAAAATAATTATAATAATAAAATAATAAAACAACACATAAACGGCTAAAACTATGTATAACCTGGGCACAGCAGTTTTCGGAATAATTTGGCCACATATTCTTTTTAAAAGCATACTGTCTATCCGTTAATAACAAACATTATTGATTGTTTAGTCAAAGTCACACATCTATAATAGTTCCATATAGCAATTTTTGTCATCAGGTAAGGGCAGTTTTGATCCATTGGTGGGAGAAGATGACGTTTTCACCTCTCGTGGTTCTATGTAGCCGTCTGAATCCAGTTCGGACGAATCACCTTTCAAAGTCTGGTAACTCTCTAGAATAATTAAATCTTACAATTAATCTGAGGTCAACATACTCACAAATCATTTCGAAAACACTGTAAGCTGATGATATGCATATATACCTATGCCTTAAATTAGAATTTCACATATCTACATGTCATGAACTTCTGTAGATTTTTGTACTGAGTTAAAATAATTAGTACTCAATATAATATATATGTACTTTATATGTACAACAATTTAAAAAAAAAAAAGTATTTCTTAAGTCACATGACTTGAAAGTATAGATAACGTGTCACTTTTACTAATTAAAGATAAACATTAGATATCAATATAATATAAATATTCTTTGTGCTTTTTACAGATTGTAAATGGTCATATATAAAAACTAGAATATTTCCGTAGAAATCGATGTATTGTATATTTACATATATAAACTATTATACCATAGCAATACAAGCCGGAATGGACGAAAAAAAAAATAAAACGACGAATAAACGGCTACATATTTTAAGTACTTAATGATTTCGACTTTCAATAATAACACTTACAAAAAAGCATACGTTTTCTACATCGTTTTAATTATATAATGAAATGTTGAATTATCTGTTCGGCAGCGGTTGTTGAGTCGTCTGTACGGGATGTGACGGAGATTCACTTCTCAGATTATAACTTTTGTATTATGTTTATAATATTTATAATTATTTCATATGAATTTGACTGCGGACTCACGGTGGGTATGACCTGTCAACAGGGGATGCTTACCCCTCCATGGCACCTGAGGTCCGTGTTTGTCCAATGTTCACCATATTTGTATATTTTATCCTAGACATCCTGAAGATTTATACTTGTATCTGTGATTACATGTAAGATACACACGAACCGCCATAAACAGTATTGTTCTTTCTCACGTCTTTAAATGATGTTGTAACTTTTAAACAGTGCAATGAATGAACGTTTTCAATAAATAGAAAAATTCTTTGATAGCAAAAGATAAGAGAGTCAAACCTGTCTACGAAAGTCATTCAAGGGAGCGGGGAAAAGTTACTGTTATAGACAGATGGCATTTATAAAGAGGTTTATTCATTTAAAAAATGATAAAGTTTATGTTTAAATGGCCTTTATAGGCAGGTGTCCTTTCTACAGAGATGGTCTTTAATGCAAGTTTGACTGTAAATTGAATCTTATGAAATTCTGTGAACGTGCATCTGAAAGAGAAATACTTATTGTCGTGGTGATATAGGAGACTCTATCACGATTGGATGACCATCACATACATACCAGCTTGCCCGATGTCCGGTTCTACTTTATCGGCTGGTATTTCATAGGAATTCTGCCTTTTCGAGTTTTTTTCGTGTCTTGGATTTTAAAAAAAAAAATATACAAAACGATAACTATGATGTAAGACTTGAAAATTTCAATATTATACATTTTTCAACTAACTAAATAAATTATTATTATATACATAATGCCAGCGTTATAGTTTTGCTTGAAAAAAAATATGTATATGGGCCAAAACAAATGCTAAAAATGATGGTTTCTGTCAGTTACACTTCGTCATGTGAGCTTTAATCTAAAATGGATATAGAGTTTGGAACTCTGTTTGGAACAGAAATCACTGGTATTTTATGACATCTGTCACATCTGTACCTTGTAAGACATGTTCCGCCGTCCTTCCACAGGTACGCTGGCCAAATTTCTCACAAAATCAGATGGCACATGAAATGAGCTGATTACATGTAACAGATTTCATGGTTTAAAGCACTATGAACTAAATCAGCCAAGGAGACCCCTTGAAAGTTCGTAAAATCAAAAGTATGGCCATAGAAATTTGTTTAAAGATGGGAGATATTTTACAAAAGTCAATGCATATGGATATGTATGTTATGATTTAAGTGAAGAAAATACAGAAATAATATTGTTTATAAGAACATTCCTTTTTGAAGATGCTCTTTTATGAAATCTGAAATTTAATTTCTCGTCTATTCGGTCCATGACGTTTTGAATTTGTGTCTCGATATTCAGTATATCATTTCGCTTGACAAAGAAAAGTGATTTTTGTCTTACCTTAGAATATGCTTGCCCCATTCTATACCAATAAGTAATGCTACCACTACGAACACTCCCAGAAGTACAGATAGTACAAACGTTGTAACAGGATATTTATCTACATGAATAAGATATAGATATAGTCATTGTAAAGTAAGATATACTGTACATAAGATTTGATGGGGTATACATGTACAAATTGTTAATAAAATGTTGCGTTATCTGTTCAATAGCGGTTGTTGAGTCGTCTGTACCACCTGTAAAAAAATTATTCTTCAATTATTTCATTTTAATTTTACTGCACATGGACTAGCGGCAGGTTTGACCAGTCAAAAGGGAATGGCACCTGATCCCACCTCAGAATTTCCAGGTGTCCGTGTTTGTCCAATATTCACCAGTATATGTATCCTGGACATCCTGAAGGGTTATACTTCGGTATCTGAGGTTTTTTATATATTACAGATCCGTCACATATATACATATCGTTTGATATACGTTTACCTGGATCTTTGCATCTCTCTCCGGTCCAACCACTCGCGCAACCCTCATCACAAATACCTGAATACTGTTCACAAGTTGTGTTGTCTTTACATTTACCGCATGGTACAGAGCAGTTTACACCGTATGTAAATACAGGACAAGCTGGCCAAAGTAAAAAAAGAATAAACTTTAGCATGAAAATACACATCAGTAATACTTCATATTACTTACTTATCCTCCTCGTCCTTAGTGGTTCATACGTCCATCATGAATTTTCTATATTTGGTCTGGTCTTTAGCTGCCTGTTGTGTCCCCCCTTCCCTTCATATAATGTTATGATAAATTGGAATTTCTTTCTTCAATGACGAAATTTATAGAGACCAAGAGTGAATTTGTGCAATTATATTATCTAGCGGTCTATATAGCATTAGATTTACTTATTACTGTATTCGCATTGATTAATGTATCAGGTCCATATGCTCGTTTATACACAAGGATAATAACTATCACATTTTTTATACCAAGCCTGAATTATATGCGCTAATCGTGCTAAATTCTATTATTTGAACTCGGGAGTGTTTACGAAAAACAATTAGATATGATATAATATACAACATCGTTTTGTGTATCATTCTGACTCAATGTGTGTGATTGCAAAAGGACAAAATATAAGGCGTACAGTAAGAATTAACCTTTGTCTATACAATCAACGAAAATTAGGATATATAAAGCAGTTATTTCCCGAAACCAAGTTTGAAACTGTAATGGGTTTAGTCCTGTTATTTCTTACCGACAAAAGATCAAAAACAAAAAACAAACAAACCAACCAAACAAATTGAGTGAACAGTTTAAAATATTTTGTTTATCATATGTATCAATGTGTCCATGCTTTTTTTTCTCACAATCTCTTGAAATACGAAAATAAGGAAATGCATTACATGTAGGCTATTTGTAAAATAGATACACAAGGAAATATATGGTCAGGAAGTTGTGGTGAGCTAGTACTAACGTTAAATAACAGTTGATAATAGTAGAATGAACTAGTACTGTAAATACGGTTTTATTCTCGATAATTCTATTTTTGCGTAATTTTGTGAGAGCTCAAAAAGATAAAAAAACAAAAAACAAACAAACCAACCAAACAAATTGAGTGAACAGTTTAGAATATTTTGTTTATCATATGTATCAATGTGTCCATGCTTTTTTTTCTCACAATCTCTTGAAATACGAAAATAAGGAAATGCATTACTTGTAGGCTATTTGTAAAATAGATACACAAGGAAATATATGGTCAGGAAGTTGTGGTGATCTAGTACTAAAGTTAGATAACAGTTGATAATAGTAGAATGAACTAGTACTGTAAATACGGTTTTATTCTCGATAATTCTATTTTTGCGTAATTTTGTGAGAGCTCTCGCTCGCAATAAAAAAAATTATCGCATAATGAAGTATGATAATAGTCTGACGACATAGGCACTCGAAATCGCGAAAATATCATCTGCCGAATAAATGTATAACTTGTGTATCGCGAAAATAAATACCGGTCCGGATTTACAGTATTTAGTAACAATAGATTTAAATATAAGTTATCCACAAGACAATGATAAACATACGGTATAGTACAGCTCATTAAATATTCAACTTCTTATCGTAAATACTTAAGACATTTCCATTGTTTTAAGCATACAGGCTCAGTGTCTTTTTGATAAAAAATATACCGCGATTAGACCTAAACTCCGATTAAAAGGATATACAATGTATTGCCGTAGAACATTTTAACATATTTTGCATATATTGCTTAGAATAAATGAACTATGCCGACAACTGATATTCCTGCCATCCATGTAAAAATATAAATGTTTACATTCACATTAATTTTGATTTCGTCTCACAAATACATTATAACATTTTTTTCAACGTGGGATTTATTAAAAACGTTTTATTTGTATAAACCGTCGAATATTTGAAACTTTAAAAAAAAACATATTGACAGCTTGTATGCCTTCAAAATCAAGAGTGGTGCCGATTCAAGTATGGGAATCATCTTTAAAGTTGTTGACTACCGTCAACTGCAGCCAGGAAATGATCAAAACTGGGTTTTTTCGGTTGATAATTAAAACTTATTTTTATCTTTTGTCCTTTAAGAAAATTAATTTAAACTAGACAAGAAAGATGGTATACATGAATAACACACACACACACACACACACACACACACACACACACACACACACACACACACACTGATTATATAAAAGTTATCAAAACTGTTTGTTATACGGGAGAGTGGGGTAAGTTGATCCACCTAACGATACATTGCTACTCTTCTTCCTTTCTGATGTGGACGAGTGTATAATACAACTGATAATCACTATTTTGTGCTTTTCAAAGACATTAGCGGAAATTGCTCTTCTTACTCTATTAGGTGAGTGGCTTTTTTAAACAGTTACCAATCATAGTTAGTCAAATGCTTTTTGTAGCTTCAGTTAGTCTTAAACTTGTTTCATCAAGAAAATTTAATTTTGTCAACAGTGAGTTTATGTTGCTAGAGTTTTCATATGCTAGGTCACCATGGGGCAAGATGAGCCATCGATGATGTGGTATGTAAAGCTAAGTGTTATTTTATTATAAACAGATCTGATCTATGGGTACATCGGATATATATATTTTGTATTAGATTTTTATGCTACCAATATTGTTTTAACATCATAAATACATTTAGCATTAACAAATAACACTGAATATTTAGTTAACTAACAGTTAATTGATAAACTTATAATTTTCAATCATTCATTTTTACTCAATGCCTTTTACGCGCATTTACCAAAGTTAATGATTTGTTTTTTTTTCTTCAAAATTTGGGTTGTTTAATGAACATAAATGAAAATAATGTCTGAATTTATTAATTAATTATTTAGTCTGATTATTAAATGGATAAAATTTCCTCATGTTATGGATTAATTTACCACCTCATTCATGGGGTAAGTTGTGCCAAACGATAAACATTTTTATTGTTCTGTCATTCCTTTACTATTTATATGAAGGATGGATAAAAATTATCAAAATATATCAAAATATTATTCACATTTCAATTCCATTTGTAGTACTCATGACAGTGCAAAAAAAGTTAATACAATTTATATATACCTGTTATACAAAATGTACGCCAGTGAATACATTGTATATACACCTGTTATTAAAAAATGTATGCCAGTAAATACATTGTATATATACCTGCTATACAAAGTGTCCGCCAGTGAATACATAGTGTATATACCTGTTATACAAAATGTACGCCGGTGAATACAAGGTATATCTGCTATACAAAGTGTACGCCAATGAATACATTGTATTTACACCTGTTATTAAAAATGTATGCCAGTAAATACATTGAAATATATACCTGTTATACAAAGGGTACGCCAGTGAATACATAGTGTATATACCTGTTATACAAAATGTACGCCGGTAAATACTAGGTATACCTGCTATACAAAGTGTACGCCAGTGAATACATTGTATATACACCTGTTATACAAAATATATGCCAGTAAATACATTGTATATATACCTGCTATACAAAGTGTACGCAAGTGAATACATAGTGTATATACCTGTTATACAAAATGTACGCCGGTGAATACAAGGTATACCTGCTATACAAAGTGTACGCCAGTGAATACACTGTATATATACCTGCTACACAAAATGTATGCCGGTGAATACGATGTATATATACCTGTTATACAAAATGTCCGCCAACACCCACTCACACACACAACCGGAGAGTGAAAGAAATGCTACATATTACAAGTACAAAGTGATAATGCAATAAATAAATGAAAATGGAAATCAAATAAAAAGGATAACTAAAAAACTAAGCTCAAAATACAAACGAAATGTGAATCGAACTAGACCTAAGTGAATGCGTTTCTTGTTATTTTTACTCAATTATTTTAATCATGAATTACAGTTAAATTCCCATTCTTTCGTGTAGTTGGACATAGTATTAATAATCGTTTGCATTACTTCAACTTTATCTGAAAATAAAACCATGTCGTCAGCGTACTAGAATAGTTCTTGTAATTCTGTGGGTGCAACATTATTACACAAAAATTCATTTTCGATGTCGTTGCATACTAAAAGTATACTCAAGGTTATTTTCCCCGTAAGACTCCGCCATCATTATTGAAAAAATAGGATAATTTTCCATAGTGAAGAATACAGGATTTGATTTTAATGTACATATTTTTATTACATTCAAAATATTACCATAGATACCAAGTTTGGATATTTTACACCATAATTTTTTTCTATCAATAGAGTCGAATGCTTGGTATAGACAACAAAACAACAGTAAAGTTTTTTCTATTTTGTTACATCTTTCGTAATTATGGTATGTTGCGCAGAAATTGGATATATAGTCCTGAGTCCAGGTAGAAAACGTTGAGCTCCTGTGATGCGTTAGGAAATATTTTGATGCCAATCAAATGCCATATCTAAACTAGGTATCTGAGCTTAAAATTCAATAAATTCTGAAATATGATTATCATATAGGCTACATGCATGCCAGTTTGTATAAAGTGATACGTTTACCATATTTATCTAGTATTTACCTGAAGATAAAATGGAAATTAAACCATACGGGCAGCACAGAATGAACACCAGTATATACCTACATAACGTCATGTTGACCAGTATATGAGGAAAACAGAAATGTTATGATTTAGATATATCGATCAATTTCCGTGTTACGCAGTTGTACTAGGGTCGATATAAATACACTTTAAAAAGTTTTATCGATATACACTACATAGGCGTCGGAAGTAAATTGAAAGTAGGGGGGGGGGGCTAAACTAACTTAAAACACACACACGGCAGAAACGTCTGGGGGACTAAGCCCCAATTTTCAACACCTGTGTCTATCTTTGCAAAAAAAGTGGGGGACTACTTTTTCTCGCTTTATGAGAAATACATATGTAATAAATAGAGTATTTGCATTTTTTATAAATAACATAATTATTTCACCTTGTGGGACAGAATAATAATATTAAACAGGAGTGCCTCGCGATGAAATAAAAATGTTACCCTCGGGAGTATGTTTGTAGTTTGTAATATTAGAAGAGACAAATGCTAGGGATCCGGGGTATTCTGGTCTCTCTCGGAAATTTTAAATGTTACAAGTCCTGAAAGGCAATGCATTTGTTTGGGTCCACACTTCTTTTATTTTAAACCGACTTCTGCCCTTGAAAGTCGCCATATTTAACAACCAAACTTTTTAACCTTTTATGCTTTGAAGATGAAAACACACAGAGTTTTTGTTGCAACTGGATATTTCAAATAATGATGAATATTTTCTCATTGCCTATTTTTATTTCAAAAAATCTATCTTCTACTATTAACAAATCGAATTTTTAATATTAACAAATCTAATTTTTATATCAGTTAAAGACATAGTATCTACGAAAATGGTTATATTTTTTAGTCGGCAATTTTGCGGAAATATCGAAGATATGACTGAATAATGATCTTCCACGTCGACACTTTTTTGTATAATTAGCGTAATAACGGATAAATGCCTGATTTGTTGTCGTCGTCTGTAAGAATCAAACTCATTAATTATGCACAGAAAATATCCCAGAAGGACACGCAATGACCTAGATCGTATCGATATCAATCAATGGATGCTGAGACCACGTGTTAATTTATTTACAATTCGATTTTACATAATTGTATCGTTTACATGGGTTTGCATGAAATTAACTTATTTTTATCATTTAATCCTGTTGTGGCTATTTTCCTTAACCTAAACATCAATTATTTGAAAATGTAAACGTACCAATCGATCAGGAGCGACTTCGGCGTGAGATCCTACATTTAGACGGTCCTTGAGGCTTATCCATCGATCATGCTCCTTTCCAATATTTATCTTGGTCTTGTTGTATTTCGCCAGAAGATTTCTTTTTCTAGCTGAATCTGTCAAAACAGGTCGGCCACGATTTGTTTTTGCTTTGGACGCCAAACCTTTTCACTTATCAAACAATGGACACGCGCATGCGCAAATACAGGTCACGCTAAGGTTATATGAATATGGGCGGGCTTGCAAACAACTTTTGTCGTCCGACAAAAAAATTACACAACGTGGAAAGTTGTGAAATACAATAAAAACTATACTTCTATGTGTTTTAATTCAACAATTTTTCGTTTTTTATCTCCAAATACTAACATATTTGACCCAAACAATTGAGATTGAAATATTTGAGGAAATCGTAGATAAGTAGACTATGTCTTTAAGAATATGTTCTATTTTTTATATCAGAAAATATTTCTTAATGTTAAAAAAATATTTTGGGACCCATCCCGTTTGGTGATTCTTTCGATCAATTGCTTCCATTTTACAAATCAAACATTGGGTATGTAAGTGGGGATTATATTCGAAAACCAAACAAGTAAAAGGAAGAGGCAGTTTAACTTATTTTTTTATAACAGCACACATATCTTGTAGTTAAATTGAACCTTAAACCCAAATATGTAAAAACAATGGGTGTGGCATCCTAACAGGGGACGCTAGCTCCACTGAGAATGCAAGTAATGTGTTTCATGTTGCGATATCAATTCCGATTGTTTTAACACTTCAGTCCGGTAGAGGTTTTGTTAAATAGATGTATTACCCAGGAAGCATGGGAGCATTGTAAAGTATATTTAAATATAATGTTTTAGGAATAGTTATTTGCCAAATTCGCGAAGTAATATCTTGTCTCTACAAATACTTGTGTCTACTTTTTCTTTTGAAGTTAGTAAAATGATTAACTTTAAAGTATTATTGGCAAACATCCACATGCAACACCGTAATTGCTGAAAAACAATTTATGATCCCCATTTCCCGCCAAATCCTAGTTGTAAACAAACGTGTTGGGGTCATCAGCAAGTATTGCGTAATTATGAAACGAAAGTCATCTCAAAAACGAAAATCGGCTGTAACAGGTATTTCGACTTAAAGCTATGTGTATAATTTGCTGGAATTTCGTCTTTTATATATCTAGTGTTAACAACAATGTATATAGCTTTATATATCGCTGCAAGCCCACTATCTACTATCTAGGCCTAGCACAGCTGTATTATCTTTATTATCTTTAGTCTATTACACTATACAGTGATATATAAAGCTAACAAACGCTGGTCTATATAGGTGTGTTAAATTTAAAAAATGCCACTAAAGAAAATCTTTTGCCCTCATTTGTCATATTCAAATAAGATGACTTTTAAAAAATCATAATCTGAAAATTATGTATTCACTTATTTGTGGTTTTCAGCTATAGCTAAATATTGGAACAAACCATTTTTAAAAGTGCCTGTGAAAATGTCATTAGTGTGACAGCTTGGTTGATAATAGTTACAGCTGCAGCGAAGAAGGTGATTTACTGTTTTGATTTTTCAATCAGGAAAATCAGGATAAGTGAAATACCTTCATTTCAGCTGTAACTGGGGTGGTAATGGAATTATAAGTAATGACGTGCTTTTTTCTTGAATTTGACAATTTCATTACACCTCTGTTAACATTGGATCATCCAGAAGGGTCCTTATAGATTGTCGAAAAGCCATGTCACCGGGTAATTGGAGGGTCTCTGTGTCTGAGTGGTTAGAGCATTACACTTTGAACCATGAAGTCTCTCACTTCTGTTCATCACAGGTTCAAGCCCGACGGGTACTGGAATCTACGCTATAACTAGGGTGGTCATAGAATTATATGTGTCTTGAATTTGACAATTTCATTACATCTCCGTTAACATCTGATCAACCGGTAGGGTCCTTGTAAATTGTCAAAAAGCCATGTTGCCGGGGTAATAGTTGGGTCTCTGTGGCTGATTGGTTAGACTTAGAGCATTGTGCTTTGAACCATGAAATCTCTCACTTCTGTTTATCACAGGTTCAAGCCCTGCTGGTACTGGAATCTGAGCTAGTAGGCTGAATTTCTGTCCTGATTTTAAGCATTTTTTTTATTTTTGTTAAAAAATTGCTTAAAATCAGGACACAAATTTGACCTACATGTACTAAGCAGATTAAAGCTAGCTGACAGATTGTTGTAGAGGGTTTGTCAGTTTACTTGCAGAAGGCCGATGATGTCTTCCTGGGTGCTCTCCTCCACCATTAAAAAGTAGTTGCAGCCACCATATATCTGAAAAATTATTGAGGGAAGAAAATGCTATTCAAATTCAAAAAGTGATAGGACTGTTTACACTGGTAATTAACATTCATTCTGTTTCATTTCTGCGTGGCTTTCGTTTTTAAGGCATGCATATGGGGTATGTACTGTAGAACCTATCTTAAGAGACCACCCATGAAAGACCACCTGTCTTGAGAGACCACATTTTGAAAATCACCACATTAAATATCTATCAATAAAACTTCTTTTGAGAGACCACATTTTAGTGGGAGAAAGGGTGGTATCTCAAGACAGGTTCCGCTGTATAATGTATTATGTCTTTTACATGTCATTTGGTTAAACAACAATAAATAAAATAAAAATAAACATGTCATTTGTACATATGCAGGACATATTTTTAAATGCAGACTTTAAAATTGATCTCACCGTGGCATACCAGGAGATCTTGTGATGTACAATGTAATCAAGAGTATGAGCAACGTAAGCCTGATTGATTTGCCGCAATGTTCCTTTCTGACTGCCACATATCCTGATACAGTGTATATTGTACATACATAAGCCTGATACACCAGTGTAAGATAGGGTGTAACAACAATAATACAGTGTACATACTGTACACAAGCCTGATATATATGCCATTATAAGATAGGGGTACATGTATAACAATAATAATACAGTGTACATACACAAGCCTGATATATATATACCATTATAAGATAGGGGTATAATAACAATATTAGTGTACATACACAGACCTGATACATGTGCCATTATAAGATAGGGGCATAACAACAATAACACAGTGTATATAAACAAGTCTGATACATGTGCCATTATAAGATAGGGGTATAATAACAATATTAGTGTACATACACAAGTCTGATACATGTGCCATTATAAGATAGGGGTATAATAACAATAATAGTGTACATACACAAGTCTGATACATGTGCCATTATAAGATAGGGGTATAATAACAATAATAGTGTACATACACAAGTCTGATACATGTGCAATTATAAGATAGGGGTATAATAACAATAATAGTGTACATACACAAGTCTGATACATGTGCAATTATAAGATAGGGGTATAATAACAATAATAGTGTACATACACAAGTCTGATACATGTGCAATTATAAGATAGGGGTATAATAACAATAATAGTGTACATACACAAGCCTGATACATGTGCATTTATAAGATAGGGGTATAATAACAATAATAGTGTACATACACAGGTCTGATACATGTGCCATTATAAGATAGGGGTATAATAACAATAATAGTGTACATACACAAGCCTGATACATGTGCAATTATAAGATAGGGGTATAATAACAATAATAGTGTACATACACAAGCCTGATACATGTGCCATTATAAGATAGGGGTATAATAACGATAATAGTGTACATACACAGGTCTGATACATGTGCCATTATAAGATAGGGGTATAATAACAATAATAGTGTACATACACAAGCCTGATACATGTGCAATTATAAGATAGGGGTATAATAACAATAATAGTGTACATACACAAGCCTGATACATGTGCCATTATAAGATAGGGCATAACAACAATAACACAGTGTATATACACAAGTCTGATACATGTGCCATTATAAGATAGGGGTATAATAACAATAATAGTGTACATACACAAGTCTGATACATGTGCAATTATAAGATAGGGGTATAATAACAATAATAGTGTACATACACAAGCCTGATACATGTGCAGATAGGGCATAACAACAATAACACAGTGTATATACACAAGTCTGATACATGTGCCATTATAAGATAGGGGTATAATAACAATATTAGTGTACATACACAGGTCTGATACATGTGCCATCATAAGATAGGGCATAACAACAATAACACAGTGTATATACACAAGTCTGATACATGTGCCATTATAAGATAGGGGTATAATAACAATAATAGTGTACATACACAAGCCTGATACATGTGCCATTATAAGATAGGGCATAACAACAATAACACAGTGTATATACACAAGTCTGATACATGTGCCATTATAAGATAGGGGTATAATAACAATATTAGTGTATATACACAAGTCTGATACATGTGCCATTATAAGATAGGGCATAACAACAATAACACAGTGTATATACACAAGTCTGATACATGTGCCATTATAAGATAGGGGTATAATAACAATATTAGTGTATATACACAAGTCTGATACATGTGCCATTATAAGATAGGGGTATAATAACAATATTAGTGTACATACACAAGCCTGATACATGTGCCATTATAAGATAGGGGTATAATAACAATAACAGTGTACATACTGTACACAAGCCTGATATATATGCCAGTATAAGATAGGGGTATAAGTTTTATGATAATATAAAGAATTGTTAACAAATAAATATTTCTTAGGAGCTACCACTGTTATATGGTCAGACAAATGTATAATCAAACCTGAGTCAATCAGTATTGTTTCTGATATCTATGTATACAATTTAGTACATATACAGTTATATACATTGAAGTAGGATGAACTGTTATCATTTTGATGTTTCAGACTCTAGCATCCCCTCAGTTCATGACTTTAGCATTGAAGAAACAAACAAATTTCAGACATCACTTGTGGAGTGGTATGACAAAAACAAAAGGGACCTTCCATGGAGAAAACAAGTGAGTAGTTATGTTAATTTAACACAACAGATCATAATAACTGGTCTAAAACAGTAGAAAAGACCATACCATGTACATACTTAGGGATTTAAAGGGTTAATGTTGATAATAGAATCACATATTTACTTTACTGTGAGTCATTAGTCCCTTCTTGGCATGTTAT
Organism: Atrina japonica; assembly: GCA_030159075.1. Lineage (NCBI taxonomy): Eukaryota > Metazoa > Mollusca > Bivalvia > Pterioida > Pinnidae > Atrina > Atrina japonica. The sequence goes on from BROG01000540.1 coordinate 87,267, forward strand.
ATCAATAACTCACTGAAGGCTTTTGGTTCTGATCTGGTTCAGATAAGGTTTCTTTGTCAAGGCTGTGCATGACATAGGAAATGAAATGTTCAAGTCTGACAGTTAAGATTTAAAAACTAGTGTGGCATGGTAATGAACAGTGCTCAATGTTTAGTGACCAGTGTGCCATGATAACCACAAGTACAACATGGTTATGTCCAGTGCAAAATGGTAATGACCAGTGCAGCATGGTAGTGTCCAGTACAGCATGGAATTACCACTGTGGCATGGTAGTGACCTGTGCACCATAGTACTGACCAGTGTGGCATGGTAATATCCAGTGCAGCATAGTAATGTCCAGTGCACCATGATAGTGTCCAGTGCAGCATGGAAATGACCAGTGTGACATGGTAATGACCATTGCAGCTTGGTAGTGACTGGTGTGCCATGGTAGTTGCAAGTGAGGCATGGTAGCGACCAGTGTGGCATGATAGTCATCTCTAAGGGAAAAAAAAATGATACAAAAGCATGTAAACAGGTAAATTATATGGCATTTCAACCATAGCTGGTGATATGACAAATTCTAGGATCATATAAAACAACAATGTAGATTTGAAATGTACATTTGTATCTTATCTCAGTAAATTCAAATACATGTATAATTTATGTAGTTCAGAAAATGGGGATCTAAGTTCTATTTTAAAAATTTTAAAATCTGTATTAAATTACATAAATATAAATTAATTGCTGTTAGTTTGGCATTTGTTTTTTACATGATAAAAATATTTTCTTTACAAGCTGGAGAACCCAGATGTGGATCAAAGAGCTTATGCAGGTTAGTAACAAGTTATTTAAATACAGTGCAATCTTGTTATGTTGAAATTGGATGTGTTGAAATGCTGGTTATGTCAAAATGGTCGGTCCCAATTTTATTGATAAAAAAATATGTTAATTGAAATTTTGGATATCTCAAATTCCGGATATTTTGAAGTAATAGGGGCCAATTCTGTGAAGTTCGAGACAACGAGATTCTACTCTATCAGATACTGATGACTTATAACCATTGCTGTATGCCATCTGTCCATCTGTTCATTTCAATTTTATGACTTACTCTGTAGATGTTGAAGACAGCTAGATCAGTTGATAGAATGCTAGAACTTCAGAAGCTTAATTGAGCAAGCTTTTCAAAAGTGATTTTTCATCTCCAGCCCACACTGGCCCCACCCCAACCTCCCCACTCTATGTCTAGATAGAGGCTTTAAAGTTTGATGTAATGCAGTTTGATTCCTTTTTCGAGTTGTACAAATGTAGAAGCTTTTTATAAGCTGTTTGAAATATGGATTTTTTATGTCTGTTTTTTGATACAAAATTTTAATTCATGTGTATTATTATAAATGCTAGATTGTGATCTATTTTACTAGTTTGGGTATCTGAGATAATGCTGCAGCAGACACAGGTTGCCACAGTGATTGATTACTATAACAAATGGTTGACAGTAAGTATATTTCGTATTTACTATGCATGATAAGTGAAAGTTGCAGGTGTTCTGGATGAGAAACCTCGTCAAGTTGACTTACCATGGTGACTGTTGCACATTTTAACTGACTTTGATTTGGCAAAAATCTTAAGTGAAGGATTCACCACACAGTTCTTTTGAGAGTGAATTAATAATGCATTAACTTTGTAGTTTACAAATTAGACAAAAACAGACATCAATGCAAATAGTGATGCCATCATCTGTGAATTAAATAGGTTTAAAATACTTGTAGTTGAATTCTTCACAACTTTTCAAAAATAGGTCACCCAGAACAAATAAAGTATATTATGAACTTAATCTCTATCAGTTTTATTCATACTTGACCAAGGAATATTTGGCCTAACTCTATTTGTCCTTTTTGCATGTAGGCCTACATAGTTATTTATAACTTGTCTTGCAGTTTTTGTTGATATTTTCTTGTTTTGTTTTGCAAGCTGTAAATCTCAGCAAGATTGATATTTACACAACACAAACAAAAACTCCTGAGCAACTGTATACCTGTAATTTTCCGCCCCTGATTATTTTTTTATCCTTTCATGACAGAAAACATATTCATCACATTATAAAGCCACATTCCAGGGAGAAATGTTCATAAATAAACTTTTCTGTTCTCTCTTAATGCAAATTTGCATGAACTTTCGTCGTATTTGTAAAGAAAAGTCCTATTCCAACTAATTAGTTAATTAATCATGGAAAACACTATAATATAGTAGTGATGCGAAAATCAAAATCAAAACTAACTTCACTTTCATTTTCATTGGTTAAGAGTGGTTTTCTAATGAACATGTCAGAAATTACAATAACGTCCAGAAAATTACAATAACGTCCCTGGAATGTGACTTTAAAATTTGCCTTTATTCACGACAGTCTCATGGATGACATGTGTGTCCATGCTTCAGTTCTATGCCTTGAAAATCCAATTTTATTTTGAATTTGTCCTCTCTCTTTGTTCTCATCTAAGAGTGAAAATTTAAAGGGAGTGGCGGTCAGTGACCTGGGGTCCATTTTACGAAATGTCGTAAGACCTAAATCCTAAGTCTTAGTCCTAATTGACATGGAACTGATCAATCAGCGATGCATTGCCATGGTAGTTATGACTAAAAGTTAGGATTTAGGGCTTATGACCTTCTTGTAAAACGGGCCCCAGGTGTACAGTATTTGAAGCAAAAAATGTTTTTGTTGCTGTTAAAAGCTAATGATGTTTATCAGAATTATTTATATTGTGTTTGTTTATGTAGATTAAGTGTTCAGTATGATTTGTAAATCCAACCAAAATATTAAAAGTTTACACCAGTGATGAAAATAAGCACTTTGCCCATGAAACTGCAGCTGTGTTTCTCTTTCTCCAGAAATGGCCAACCATACAAGACTTAGCAAAAGCATCTTTAGAGGTAAGATTGAATATATTATTGTGTCATGTGATATCATGTTTATATCGGGGAATTGTATATGATATCAAATGACCAAGGTTTGGGGTACCTGTTTCATTACCTATATTTTTTAGGGAATCATATAACGTGTGTCATAAAAACAGCAAAACCTTACCCTTTTTACCTCGTGCAAAAACGTGGAAGTCTCATTGGTGAAAATGTTGGTGCTTCATTGACATATATACCAAATGATAGTAACAGGACAATTTATTACACTGGAATGAACTTCTACAAATGCATTGAGTGTTTTTCCTAATCAAGTAAACCTCTATACATTATGGCACATGTACATGTATACATGTATATACAGTTTTCACTTGTCACAACCATCGTACGTAAAATTAAAAACATTTGGTATCAATATTCATTGACCTGGCTAATCAAAATTTCATTTGGCTAAAAAATATATTGGTTGGCTAATTTTTTGGCTCACAGATTGTTGAGTCCAGGGTGAGCCCTGCATACTTCAACTTGTGCCAGCGTATACTGGTACTTGCAACTTACCACACATATGCCAGCATATTAACCAAATCTTTTTATACATCAGCATATGCTGGCTAAATTCTCAATGTCTTTAGACCAAATTTCAGTTGCAGATAGGGTGGTCTTGTAAGACAGGTTTCACTGTAGTAAAAGGTGTTCTTTTGATATAATTAATTGTACTTTGTTAAGTTCATGGTCATAAAACCACAGTCTGGAATCACTTTGCTCTATCTTACCCATGGTCTCATGCAACTGATATCTCTTGTACATATTTTCATTATTCATGAAGGCTCAGCTAATGCAAGTAAACGATGCTTGCATTCGCCAACCAGTCAAATCGAGACATTTAAAATTTCGGAATTGCATTGGGTCAACAGACTATGTGATAACTTCTGTTGCCAATCATAACTTTTGTGATTGGATAAATTGGACAACACCTACTCCTCATAAATATTCATTAGCTACCACAGATTTCTGTTGCATGGGAGGACGGGTAAGAAAGAGCATGGCGATTCTGGACTGTTCTTTTACGACGATGGATTAAGTTTAGCTCTTTGATTTTGTGTGCTGCACATTCAGTTATATACAAATGAAAACAGAAAAAAATTTAAAGAATTAAAATCAAGATTAACAACAGCACTAATTTGGCAGATCTTTTTTTCAAAATTTAAAAATGACCTTTCTGAAATATTCCTTGTAAATGTATTTTACAAGCTAGAAATAATTTGTCTTAACAGAATATGATATTTTACTTCAACTGAGAAAACCAACATCATTTTTTTGTAAACTATGGTACATCTTCTTCAAATGAGAAATCCAATTTTATATATTTCAGTTAGCTTCTTTAAACAGATTATTGCTAAAACCTTTCCTTTGACTGGTTGTAACCCCCACTCATAGTTGATTCAAAGTTTTGGGTGTTTGTAATTAATCATATTTTTTTTTGGAAAATGTACATCAGTATCCTTTCTCCTTTCAACAGGAAGTCAATGAAATGTGGTCAGGGCTAGGTTACTATTCTAGAGGCAGACGACTTCACGAGGGAGCCAAAAAGGTACATGGGGAAGGCAATGGTACTATAAAGCCTTTGCAAAATTTTACAATAATTTTTGTCCTTTAATAAGCATTTCATTCTGATGATAAATTTCTGGAATACATGGTAAGTCCTTACTATGATTTCAACTTAATCTCACTGTATATCACAGATATTTTGAAATAAAAAAAAATTACTGGTCTACTGGACCAGTGAATAAAGGAATTTCAGTGGTCAAAGAAAATTTTTTACTGTTCTGTATATATACACAATTGAAATGAAATGGTAGATTTTTGTAAAATTTACCGATTTTTCTGGTAAGACTGGTGAATTTCAAAAACACTGATATCATTGATAAGCAAAGTATGTAAATTCTCAATATATAATTTGTGGTGTAACTTGAAAAAGTAAAATATTGGTTTTTTATCACATATATCAATAATCTATTTTCATATAATCATATCAGGGATTTTCCACTCTCTTTTTGGAATGGGGCCTGGGCCATTTAAATTGGGAATATTAGCAACATTTTATTGAAACTGGGAAATCTAAAAATGCTTAAAACTATTTAAAAATAGAAGAATCTTATTGTCATTTGACATGAATTGGGGAATTTTGATCACAACGTGGGGAAAAATGTAAAAAAAAAAATTGCATTGGGAATGGGGCATTGTGTTGGTCACCTACAAAAGGGTGAAAATCCCTGCATACGTCCATTTGCTATTTTATAAAAGAAAACATATTGACCCTGTCTTAAATTTGCCCTAACTCACCTAATGGCATATATGACCATGCTTCAATTACAGTAGTCCCCCTGTGAAACGGCCACTCTCTTGAGAGGCCACCCCTTTCTTCCGGCCGATTATTGCTTGCATTAACTTATTTGTGAACAAAATTACCCCTTTTAGAAGGCCACCTCTTCAATGCGTCCAGTGGCCATGGTTTCATTGTTAAAAGTTGAGCTTTCCCCCTCTAAAACAGCCGAAATGTTAGTCCGATAAACCGGAAGTAGTCAGAATTGACACAGAAGTTCATTACGCGTTACCCAAAATAAGTGAAACGGCCAACGGTAACCTGATTGGCCATGAAAATTTCCATAAAATCAAATTCTTCCGTCATCCAAAATTTCAAGAACCTCCCAAAAAATGTGACCAAGACGTAAACTCCTCATAATCACTAATCAGCAAATGTCCGGTGTTCAATCGGTTGACACTTTTACAGGTAAATAGCCTGTGAGCATGTTAATTATTGAGGGTGTTAATGATTATATAACACCATCCCATCAACTGATTAGCAGTTACTTGGTCTTAATTAAGACTTGGTCTAAGTGAGTGTGTGTATGTCATGTGACACACGTTGGATCATCGATGATTAGGAGCATGATACCAGCCATCAAAAATAGTTATTACAAGATCTTATGGTCTCAAAAGATATTTGTAATGTACTTCAACAACATAAATGATGAAAAAAAATTATTATTTTATTTATAATCAAGCATGCAAAGCATTTACCTCAAGGTCTAAATTGTCACAAAGCACATGTAATGGTAGATGTACTTCCGGAAGTAATATAAGAAACGGAAACGGACTGGACTGGTATCTAAATTCTGGAAACTTAATTTTTTTAGATTATAAACAAAGTTTTTATCATTTTATTCAATTTGTACATGTATAAACTTGCAAAATTCATGCAGTAATATTAAACAAAACAAATTAAATTTAACAAAACAAGGAAATCAATCAGATGTTATACAAAAAAAAACAACAAACAATAAATGACAACAGAACGTCAATAAAACATCTATTATAAAACTCCAGTTTTGAGACCAAATCAGCTAAAATATTAAAAATCTCCAGTTTTGGCAAAGCAGTTGAACTGATTTTTATCACATCTTAAAATTACATTATGTAGAACCTATACATGTACAACTGTACACAACTCGGTTAGATGTCAGACGATGAGTTATTTCGAATTTTGATTAGTTTTTTTTGAGAGGCCACCCCCATTTGAAAGGCCACTTTTTGGCTGCAAATGGGGTGGTCTGTCTAGAGGGGGACTACTGTATTTAGCTTGAAAATTTCTCTTTCATTTTAAATTCACTTTCTAATCTAAGAGGGGAAATGTTGAGAATTAAACGGAAGCGAAAATTTTCAGGCATACAGTAGGCCCCTAATAATGAAATCAGTGAGTCCTTAGACTTTGACCATCAGTCTATCTTATTAAAATTTGGATAAGATAAGTTTTATAGTTAATCACTATTCACTTTATAATGGTTTTACAGGTAGGGAACACATCGGGGATAGAAATTAACAGGGGGCCAGTAGCCCATGGAGAGTAAAAACGGAGCTGGGCTAGTAGATTTCAAAGTGCGTTTGCCCAGGTGGCTACTAAAAATTTAGTGGTATATCTTGCACTTTCACAAATTTCAACTGATATTCTTGTAAACTGAATATACCTTGCTGCTACATGTAGCTAGTGTAGGAACTACTAAAATAATATGTTTTTGTAGTAAGATTTTTTGAACAGCATGTTACAGGAAGAGCAAGTTTGGGGGCTTCCAGACATGCAACTGGGCTCCAAAAAATCCTGACATACAAGCCCAGATGGGTCTTTGATTGCAGAATTTAATTTCTATCTCTACACATATTTATTTGTCAACTTTGAGAATTCAACCTTCATTTCTCAATAGGTGGAGTCTGAGCTAGAGGGGAAAATGCCAAGAACGGCAGATAGTTTACAGAAGCAATTGCCGGGTATTGGAAGATATACAGCAGGTGCCATAGCTTCTATAGTGTACAATCAGGTTAGTTGTATTTAAAGTGAATTGATTTTTACATTTTATTTTCATTAACTGCTAGGTGGGCATTTTCACCATCATGACCATGTCTGTGTATCCATAGACAAAAGAAAAAAAATGTTTGTGGTTTTCACTCATCAGACTTAGTATAGAATTATGATACAACACACACTTGATTCTTATGGACTTAAAAGAATCCCTAGGATATCTAGGGTTGAAAGGTTAAATAGGTGAAAGTCACTGTTGACCTTTGTTGTCAGAGGATGTCTTTTTCCCCATTTGAATGCCACACATAGACAATATAAACATTGAATTTTGTCTTTTTACTGGCACTCCCTGTTTCAAAGATACTTTTTATACAAATATCCACAGCTATTTATATCTCACAAAATAAAAGTAATTTCTATGTTACCTAAGTAACACAATTAATGATGCAGCATTAACATTACTTGTGGAAATAAAGAGAACATTCTCAATGACAATCCACGTGATTGGGTGGTGTTTTTGACATCAATCATTAATGTGGAATTAAAAGATCGGACATTACCAAGTGTTGTTTCCATTGCCTGATCTAGTTTAGAATTAAACAGCAATATGAACCCAGAAAAGTAATTAAAAAACACAAAAAATAGAAAAAAGGTAGTCAGGGTAAATATATGACAAAATAATTGATACTGGATTGAAAACATAGTGCATTCCCCTTGTTTTCAACCCTATCTGCCATTTTGTTACATCCCTCGCTCTCAACTCTATCCACCGTTTCGGTGCATTCCCCTTGTTTTCAACCCTATCTGCCATTTTGTTGCATCCCCTCGCTCTCAACTCTATCCACCATTTTGGTGCATTCCCCTTGTTTTCAACCCTATCCTCTGTTAGGTGCATCCTCGTTGTTTAAGCATATCCACTGATTTGGTGTATTCCTTTTGCTTTCAACTCTATCCACTGTTTGGAGCATTCCCCTTGTTTTCAACCCTATCCTCTGTTAGGTGCGTCCTCGTTGTTTAAGCATATCCACTGATTTGGTGTATTCCTTTCGCTTTCAACTCTATCCACTGTTTGGAGCATTCCCCTTGTTTTCAACCCTATCCTCTGTTAGGTGCATCCTCGTTGTTTAAGCATATCCACTGATTTGGTGTATTCCTTTTGCTTTCAACTCTATCCACTGTTTGGAGCATTCCCCTTGTTTTCAACCCTATCCTCTGTTAGGTGCATCCTCGTTGTTTAAGCATATCCACTGATTTGGTGTATTCCTTTTGCTTTCAACTCTATTCACTGTTTGGAGCATTCCCCTTGTTTTCAACCCTATCCTCTGTTAGGTGCATCCTCCTTGTTTAAGCCATATCCACTGATTTGGTGTATTCCTTTTGCTTTGAACTCTATCCACTGTTTGGAGCATTCCCCTTGTTTTCAACCCTATCCTCTGTTAGGTGCATCCTCCTTGTTTAAGCCATATCCACTGATTTGGTGTATTCCTTTTGCTTTGAACTCTATCCACTGTTTGGAGCATTCCCCTTGTTTTCAACCCTATCCTCTGTTAGGTGCATCCTCGTTGTTTAAGCGTATCCACTGATTTGGTGTATTCCTTTTGCTTTCAACTCTATCCACTGTTTGGAGCATTCCCATTGCAGGTATTAATAGACCCTTTTTAGGGACAGAGTCCTGTACCCTTTCAATTGGGAATTCTCTGTTGCAATTGGCCAAATTAGGAAAAAAGTAATTATAGTCATTTTACTCATAAGGATAAAGTACAAAACTTGTGATTCATTTAACTTTTTATTTAACCGTCACCATGCAGTCTATGCCAATAACATCGGTCCGTCGTCCTGACTGACAAAAATCCGTTCGGACTGATGTTCTTCTCCCAATTTCCGGACCGCATGACCAATGCCGTTTTGAGTAATAGTTTGCCTTGATTATGCACTCGTAAATGTTTTTTTTAGGCCATAATAAAAAAAATCCTAGATTCTCATCCCCGCCCGCCCCGATTTTCACGCCCGCCCCGATTTTTTTTATTTTTGAATTTACGTTTTTAAACGAATATAGTCGACCGGAAATATCACGTGTCTTGTCCGATTCCGTTCCGTAATGTTCTTCCTTCAGATGACTTCCGGTGGTTATTTTTATATTAAAAAACAGACAACATGGTCTTTGCCCTTATTTCAGAAGAAAATCTAAGACGTTAACTGATTGGTTGATAATAACGCAACAATGAATGTGCATTTAGTGATCAACCAATCAACGAACGTCTTAGATTTTCTTCTGTTCAAAATGAAGACAGACGACGTGAATACAAAAAACGACGTGTAGCTAGAATAAACATCTCGGAGATATGCATTTATGTCATGTCATAACTTAATGACGATGGATTTATAAATCTTAAAGATCAAGTGAGCATATCAACAAATATCGGACGTCAGTGATAAGAAATAGGTGGTTGAAATGAACGCTAAACTGCTGTGAAAATGGCACAACATCTTGCTACGAAGAAAATATATGGGAGGATTTCTGCCCCGATAGTTCGGCCCAGTTTTTCGGCTAGATAAGCAAGGTTACTGTTTGAAAATCTATAGACGGAACTTTCGTTTCATGTGACCTGGAATGCAAAGTTTGCGATATTGTGCTTTTTCTTGGCAACTATATTCAGTTTTCCCAGAACTCGGATGGTTCTGAAAAAAGTAACAATGATTCTGTGCATGATGCATTCAGTTTTCTTATGTCCGCAGCATCAAAGGCAAACTATTTTACCCGAGAAGCATAGAAACACAGTTAATGACAAAATTAAGCTACAGAATGTGATGGCACGATTTACCCAAAAAACAAAAACTACCCAAAAAGACCCCAAAACATCCACAAAAATAAACACCCCAAAACAATTGAATAGAAATAAGTTTGCATCAATAATCATTTTAAATGCATTTTCTTCTGTATAAATATATCATAGACAGCTGGAAATTCCGTCAACATTTATCACTTCTCATGGAACTTGGATAAAACAGCATTATCAAAGTCAAAAAAACACCTACAGTCATAAAAGATTTCATCATATGGATAATACATAGGTAAACCTATGGAGGGAGAAGGCATTCATCAACAGTTTTACATGTTCAGTTAATCCCTTTGGGGATTCCGTTGTATTGCCCCCTGCCGGGGGCAACACAGCGGAACCAAACAGATTAAAATTTGGTGTTCTATCACGTAATTGTCCATTCACTCATTGTTTGAAATAAAATATTGAGTGGCTGTTTCCTTGGTGCTAAAACTTAAACACAGTCTATGTGGTTTTTTTAGTTATGAATTAAATGCACAAAACATGTTTTTATGCTAACATTTCTCTATCCCAGCAATATCCAAAGATCATTTCGTGCAGTTCACATTACCAGAATAATGGAGGCGCTTCGTGATCGGGTTCGATGTACAACCCTAGTCGTTATGGCCTAGTCTAGGTCTACAAAACGTTTCTTAGTGTGGTGGTTTTACTATTTTTGTTTGCAATGCACTTTTAAGTAATGGCTTTGAATTTCCGACATTTTTTTTATGTCGCGCGCAAATTCCCGATGTGAGCAAAAATTTTTACCATTAGTAGCACGGGTCCCCGGATGTAATAGGAATAAAAAATGTGAGCTTCTCTACATTTATGATTCGCCCTCTATTATAATTAAATGAGAATCAACATCGTCCAATTTAATCTTTAATTACAAGGATGACTGATACCTGAAATGTATAACCACAATACACAAGTAAATGATTAGTTAATAATAAGATTACTAAAATTGTTATGTTTTAAATGTTTTTTTTTGTGTTTTTTTTGGGTCATTTTGGATGTTTTTTGGGGTCTTTTGGAATGTTTTGGGGGTAAATCGTGCTGCCTACGTAGTGACATTATTGATTGGCTACAAGGGTAAAATGTGGGATTTCTTAGTGCCAATGTTAACACTCTTGGTAAGGTTTTTCATACATTGGCTGTCTGTCTATGTTAGCCTACATTGATGAAAATCATCATACATTAGAAAGAATGGGATGCCATTACCAGCACCTCTTGCTCATATGAAGGGGTATTGACGGCCTTCAAGCAAGAAAAAAACACAAGTAGGATTTCTTGTTTTTGACATGACATTGGTTACAATTTTGTTATCTAGTGATTCTAATCATACATGTACATGATGTAGATATAAACATGAGATTTTGTTTAAATTTGTTGATTTTGTGTTATTACATTGTATATTTTGACATGAAGTCAACTAAAACTATGAAAGCTGAACAATGTCTTTTTTTCACTGTTTGCCGGGTCATATTTTAGTCATTTTCAGTGTCCAATTCCATTTCAGAAAAAATAAAAAATAAAATTCGCCCCCCCCGCCCCAAATTTTTTGAAAAAATGGATGAGAATCTAGCAATTTTTTTATTATGGCCTTAACGCCAAGTCATTAATTGTTCATAACAACGCTATAAATCACTTGCAGATGTGACCATTTTAGATTTTAGTGAGTGTTTACTTGCAAATCAATCGCATACCGCGACTAGTTTCTACCGAACCAGAAATCGAAAGTTATCCGTTTTCACTCTGAAATTACATCATCGAAATCATGGTCAGCTATGCCCTTTACAACAATGCATTTGACTATTCAGTTTTGATAAATTAGAGTGTCTGACTAACGTTGATTACTGTGTAAAAAGCACGTGTGCTGTCACATTTGTACGATTTTCAACTTGAAACTTTCCAAGCAGAAGAAGGTTACGTTTTTTAGCTCACCTGGCCTAAAAGGCCATGTGAGCTTTTGCCATCACTTGGCGTCCGTCGTCGTCGTCGGCGTCGTCGTCGTCCGTCCATCGTTAAAGATCAACTCCTCAGAAACCGCTGGGCCATTTGCAACCAAACTTTGTCACAACAGTCCTTGGGTGGTCTACTTTAAAAATTGTGTCCGGCATGTCCGCACCTAATCCAAGATGGCCGCCAGTGGGGATCATAGATTAACATTGGACCCTATGGGGAAAATATATTCAAAGATATTTTTCTCTGAAATTACTGAGCCAATTAGAACCAAACTTGGTCATAGTAGTCCTTAGATGGTACCTTCTGAAACTGGTGTTTTTTTAAATCTGCACCTAATCCAAGATGGCCGCCAGCGGGGAACATAGGTTAACATTGGACCCTATGGGAACAATATCAAAGATCTTTTTCTCTAAAACCCTTTAGCCAATGGGAACCAAACTTGTCCACAATAGTTTTTGGATGGCCCCCTACAACATTATGGTTTTTGAGGGCCACATCAAATCCAAGATGGCCACCAGCGGAGAACATATTTTAACATTGGACCTTATGGGAAAATACGTTCAAAGATATTTTTCTCTGAAACTACTGAGCAAATTGGAACCAAACTTGGTCACAGTAGTCCTTAGATGGTATCTTCTGAAACCGGTGTTTATTTAAGTCTGCACCTAATCCAAGATGGCCGCCAGCGGGGAACATAGGTTAATATTGGACCCTATGGGAACAATATCAAAGATCTTTTTCTCTAAAACCCTTTAGCCAATGGGAACCAAACTTGGCCACAATAGTCTTTAGATGGCCCCCTTCAACATTGGGGTTTTTGAGTGCTACACCGATTCCAAGATGGCCGCCAGTGTAAAACATATTTTAACATTGGACCTTATGGGAAAATACGTTCAAAGATATTTTTCTCTGAAAACTAGTGAGCCAATTGGAACCAAACTTGGTTATAGTAGTCCTTAGATGGTACCTTCTGAAACTGGTGTTTTTTTAAGTCTGCACCTGATCCAAGATGGCCGCCAACGGGGAAACATAGGTTAACATTGGACCCTATGGGAACAATTTCAAAGATCTTTTTCTTTAAAACCCCTAAGCCAATTGGAACAAAACTTGGCCGACAACAGTCTTTGGGTGGCCCCTTACAACATTGGTGTTTTTGAGGGCTGCACAAAATCCAAGATGGTCGTCAGTGGAGAAGATATTTTAACATTGGACCCTATGGGAATTGGTTCAAATTTAATTTACATATAAACAAAAAATGATTTAGTTAATTTAACAGTTGCTGTACAAAAGTATGAATGCCCTCAGTATGATAGTGGTATGACAGTGTTATAATATCCTGTATGGGTTTTAAGAGATACCAGAGTGTCTAGATTTGATGTTGGTCAATTGGATTTATTTATTTATCTGAATCTGACAAGTAAAGGTATAATAATGCATATTGAAAACAAATTCAGTTTTTCTTTGAAGTAGTTAACAAAATAGAATTAAAGAAACATGATGAGGCAATTATGTTAAAATGTATGGCATCAAACTTAAACAAAAGTTTGTTAATGGGAATTCATAATTGCTCAAGTTCACATCAATATATATAATAGAAAGACAGTGTTGGGATTGCAGGTATTATTTTGTCAATTTCTCTCTATATATTACCTCCCTTTATCATATTTTTTTCCACTTCCTGTCAGTGTTTTTTTTGCTGGTAAACTAAAAAGGTTGGATTTTAACTTGCCTGGAATGAAGGGAAAAAGTTTCTTCCACCTGTGCCTGATGTTGCATCTAGTGATTAAGGAAATAAGGGGTCAAAATAGGCTAATTTACATCTTGCATCTACCTAGGTGAGCTATACAGGCTCCTGGGAGCCTCTAGTTTTAAATCAGTGTCGATTTCAACAGAATAATCTGCATCATCATTTGACACTAGCTTGAGTTTGAAAGATTTTGGTTAAAGGAATACTCGTGCCGAGTCGTGGCTAGTGCTCAAAGAAGAGACTGACTCTTGTTTTGTAAATTGTTGAAATGCAGACTATTCATACGTCATCTTGGCCGTTAAAAATTCAAAAATCAAAATTTAAGTTTGCCATAATATTAACACAACAATATGAAAAATGTCGGCTTATAAACACTCCTGGTCTGAGTGAAAACAGAATAAACATCATTTATAACGGTTTGAAATATAATAAAGTCGAGTTAATTTAATATAAATGTGTTTTCTTTCATTTCATCATGCGGAAAAAATGTTCTTCAAACACACACACGCACATATATATAGGCCGAATTTTCTGCCCTGATTTTAAGCGATTTTTTTGTGGTAAAATAAAAATTGCTTGAAATCGGGGAAGAAAGTTGGGCCTAATATACATGTATATATATATATAGTAAAAATCCCTGGCTAGCTAGTAAAACTACTGGTTCACATGAAAAGTGATTTTCTTACTTTGTAAAGCACTGCATGTCAAAGTGACTGTGTCTGCTTGATCAGGATTCCATCAAGGCCATGTAATAATTGTGGTTTATCGATTAACCTTATAATTTTTTTCGGACTGACAATATTTAGTTCGGACCTGTGTTTTATCCGTTTTGTAGCTTCTGTATGACGCAGGCTTTATTTGATGTTTTCTTACTTTACGTCTAGGATAATTACCTAACTTAACTCATGAATCCCTGAAAACAGTGGATTCTTCTGTAAATCAATGACTTAGACCATTCCAAATGTATCTTTAGGGGTGAACGAGTTAACTCGATAGTCAGTAAAAGCTAATTGCTCTTTGCAAGGACTTCACATCTAACTATGACTATAATAAAGCCATTTATATTCACTTTTATCTATGAAATTCTTGCTGTTTTTGTCATCCATTTTGTCATCTAATGAACTCAAATCATCATCATCATCATTCCTTTTGTTGATAAAGGCTCATATTACCTGAGCCATCTTGATCGCTGTTATAGTGAGGCCGACTCAGGATGTGCTTTCCAGAGCTTGGTCTCTGTTCACTCTCTTTGAAAAAAATCATTGATTTATAACAGTAGGATTAAATGGTGACCCAAATTATTTGTCTGGTCAGCATTTACTTCATAGTGCTAAAATGATCAGGAATCTTTTGTGAACAACATAGTGAAGTTGTGAAAATTTTGTTCATAATTGGGATAAAAATAACAGATGGGGTTGTGTAATGACCCACATGTTGTGGATATTAATCCCTTCCTTGTTTTCACCTCTATCCACTCTTTTGCTTTCGTGAAAGCTGCACATTGAAGGATAATATAATTATTACCATTCCTAATTAGCCTACAGGACTGGTGGATGGAAATGTAATCAGGGTTCTTTGTAGAATGAGGATGATAGGAGCCGATAGTACCAGTCAACCAGTTCAGGAGAAGCTGTGGTATGTATAAAATAAGAAAAATAATACACCTTTAATTTGTTTGTTTAAATTTTGTTTATAGTCTGTTTTATCTGTTACAGGCTGGGCCTCTGTGGCTGAGAGGTTAGAGTATGAAGTCTCTCACTTATGGTCAGTGCAGGTTCCTGCCTGAGAAAGTTTGCCAGTTTACTTGCACAAGACCAGTGGTGTCTTCCTGGGAAAACTGTAACCGGGTTCTCTACTCCACCAAAACTAGCCACCACCATATAACTGAAAAATTGTTGAGTGTGGCATAAAACACCATTCAGATATCTAAGTTATCTGTTACAGATGTGCGATGGATTGAGTTCAAAGCAATGCAGGTTTTTAATGGAGATAGCTGCCATAACACAAAATCTTGAACCTCTTAGAAAGGATTTTCACTTCTTATGGGAAGAGTCTGGTAAAGGAAAGGTCACTTACGGTGGTAAAAAGTTTTGGGCCTGACCAGGCCCTAGAATCATGGGGCCTGTTTTGTGAAGGGTCTTTAGTCTTAGACTTGATCTAAGGACATCACTTATGATTTGTCACCATTTTACAAAGATTTAGGATTTATGACCTAAGACCAAATCAGGCCCTGTCTTTATGACCACTGAAAATCCAATTTTATTCATGAGAATTTTATTTACGTGTTATTTCACAAAAGCACTTGCTCGCGAATATAAAATTATCACAAGTTTCTTAACTGCTGCTGAAAGTTAAACTGTAAGGCACAATGAAGTATTGTTAGGTTTGATTTTAGCCAACAGACATGAAAGAAAATGACAAGTTTTAGAAAATGATTGATTTTTATTGTGAGTTCACATCAGAACACTGGTATACAGAGGACAATTTTTGTAATGAAGTATGATAAAAGTATGATGAAATGAGCATCCATAATTGCGAAAATATCCCACAAATGAAATTTAAACTGATGTTTCGCTAAAAA
Organism: Atrina japonica; assembly: GCA_030159075.1. Lineage (NCBI taxonomy): Eukaryota > Metazoa > Mollusca > Bivalvia > Pterioida > Pinnidae > Atrina > Atrina japonica. The sequence continues at coordinate 103,625 of BROG01000540.1, forward strand.
ATAATTCCGGATTTACAGTATCCAGAAACAGTGTGGAGACCTATATCTAGACCTAAATTTACGGAGAATCCTTAGTTGCATTTAAAACACAATCAGTGTGGTATATATACATTATGTATTAGGAATGTTTTTATGTAATATTTATAATTGTATTTGTCAGTTTCACATGTTATATTTATTCCCTGTCATGCCAAAATGTCCGTAACAAAATTTTGCTGAATTTTTAAAATTAGGATAAGTAAGCATTGTATGGTTAACCTTTGTTATACATATAAGTTATATTTATTTAGTTGATGTAATTTTGATTGAACAGTTTTCTTCATTTAACGACAGGGGTTTAGCCAACACAATAGTGGACCCTGATAAGCCAGGAGATTTTAATCAAGGTCTAATGGAACTGGGTGCTACAGTTTGTACACCAAAAACTCCAAGGTGTGACAAATGTCCTGTCCAGAACTTGTGTTTGGGATATGCTCAGGTTGTGATATTTTTCTTTCTTTTGCTCATCATTATTACACAGTCACTTTTATGTACTGTGCATTCAACAACTTAGTTTTAGTTGATGGTTAAATTTCAGACTATCCGTGCATGACAAGCAGCTTTCAGTTAATGGAACATCCTATTCAACTTTGTACTTCTCAGAAAGCTTGTGCTCACATTGTTCTGTTTAACCATAGATTTGCCTGTTAAATAATAATACTCAACTCCTCAGAAATCTGGGATTCACATTGTTTAAGTTTATCTTTTGTTTGCTTTTTAAATACTCAACTCCTCAAAAAGCTGGGATTCACATTGTTTTAGTTTAACTTTAGATTTGCCTGTTAAATTCTCAACTCCTCAGAAAGCTTATATGACAGTAAGACATGTATAAGGCAGTGTTTAATATCAGGAGTTATAATGCATTGCTATCCTCTGTCAGATTTTACTTGGGAAAGTGAACTTTTCTATATTTGTACAGTAAAACCTGTGTGTATAAAGACCACCTGGTCACAAAGACCGTTTTTTGCTGTCCCCATTAGTACAATTTGTGTACAAATCAACCTGTATATAAAGACTACCTCCCTATAAAGACTGGTTTTGTTGTGTCCCTAAGGGAGTCTTTTTATATAGGTTTCACTATATTTAATGTATTCTTTACTCATCTCTACCTAAGTTGACCTTTTGCAAAATGCCTGATAGGGCAAATTTTGGCATACATTTCCATTATGGTGTCACAATTAAATGGCTTATCAAACGTTTGTGTGACTATGAGGTCACAGTCAGATGACATTAAATAGTGCACATGGAGAGCCATGTGTCAGACATTTGGGGATAGGTCAGTTGACATATTAGTTGGTGTTAACTTTGTATAGTTTCGGGTTGCTGCAGAAATTGATAAAAATTCATTTTATTGATAAATGTCTGGAAAATATCTTCTTTAATTAAAAAATTCATCTCAACAGGTGAAAGAACAGAAACTTGCCTCAGCAGGAAAATTTGGAAAGTTGGATAAAAAATCCAATGAGATTACTGATATAGAATGTCGTAAGTTTTCTTGCTTTCATTTATACATGTATATGACAATGATTGGATTAGGGTTTGTCAGCTGGTTGAGCTTGTTAGGGTCACTTTATTTATATGTATATGGAGTCTGGGCAGTGCAGTGGTTAGTGCACTCGCTTCTCACCAATGCATGGTATGATGGTTGCCAACTTGGACTCGTGAGTTATCTCTTAGCATTCAGGTTTACTCCCACAGCAAGCACCAGCACACGCCAATATTGTAGCCAACGGAGACATTTATATAAGTTGCATTATCTTGTTTGTTAATCATAAAAATAAATAAAGTTTCTTTATAATTATAAGGGTCACTATGATAATGTTTTATATGGATGGAGAATGTGCGGATCAGTATGGGATGTTAAAAATAACTTGCTCATTCAAAACAGGTTCATGAATATATTCTTTTTCTACATTTAGTCATGATAATTATGTACTTGAGAAATTTTCATTAACATAAATTTAAATAGTAACTCAAAAGCATCAGCAGACAATGTTAACTTATCAACCCCTGAAACACAATGGATAATTCTGTAAACAATGACAGACCAGTCCATATGTGTCATTAGTGGTGAATGGGTTAATATTTCAAATGCTCAGTCAAATGATTCTTTGGTAGCTATCTTTATTGTAATGATTAATTCCAAAACAGAATAACTATATTGCTGACTCACTGTAAAAATTGATTCTGTAAACATAACTTGATCAACCGACATTGCAACAGTAACATTGACTCCAAATTTGTAAGAGTTCAGTATTCTGAAAATTAATTTATTGTAATGATATGCATAACTGATTCTATGTTATTTCGTGTTTCATTGTAATATGATTTTGTGCAGACTTGTTATTTCATTGATACTCTTTAAATTTAATTACAGTTGTAGAAAAATGTCAGCTGTGTTTGCCAGATTCTGAAAATTGGGATGCAGAGTATGTGTTTTGTTCCTCTTTATTTCATCAACCCCTATAGTCACATTTAGACTCACCCTAATCAATAAATAGTAAGACCTACTGTCATAAATCAGTGAACAAGTGCATATTGCATGTAAAATCACCATAAAATTTTTTATTCTAAATCATGCATCCCTGAATTCTGACAGTGGACTTAACCATTCTTTGAAATGGGCAGGTGCACATGTGAATTCAGGGATTTTGGCCTATTTCTTGTTGTATAGAGGATAATGCTGTTATGACATGTGAATTGTTTGTGTTGCTTCAAATGGGGTGGAGCTTCCATGGCTGAGTGGTTACAGCATCACACTTTGAACCATTAAGTCTCTCACTTCTTGTCAGCACAGGTTCCTACTTAAACCAAAACTGATTTTTGTGAGAAAGTTTGGCAGTTTAATTGCAGAAGGCCATTGGTCTCTTTGCAGGTACATTGTAACAAAGTTCTCTGCTCCACCATTAAAAACTGGTCACCACCATTTATAGTTGTTGAATGTGGCATTGACCACTATTTAAATGCTTCAGATTGGGCTTTGAGCATTATTTCAATTTTTCTAGCCACTAGATAACTTAAACTCTGTGACTCTTTGCTTTTGTAGTCTAGGTGTACAAAATTATCCCAGAAAAGGAAAGAAGAAGGCTGCCCGTGAAGAGAGAACCCATGTTTGTATATTGTGCCAGCAATGTAGTGACGGTCCACGAAAGTACTGTATAGTACAAAGGCCAGATAAAGGTAAGTGGTCTGTAAATACCTGGTATAAATACCGTATTGGACCCATTAAGTGCCCAGGGCAGACAAAGGTAAGTGGTCTCTAAATACCTGGTATAAATACTGTATTTGACCCATTAAGTGCCCAGGGCAGACAAAGGTAAGTGGTCTGTAAATACCTGGTATAAATACTGTATTTGACCCATTAAGTGTCCAGGGCAGACAAAGGTAAGTGGTCTCTAAATACCTGGTATAAATACTGTATTTGACCCATTAAGTGCCCAGGGCAGACAAAGGTAAGTGGTCTGTAAATACCTGGTATAAATACTGTATTTGACCATTAAGTGCCCAGGGCAGACAAAGGTAAGTGGTCTGTAAATACCTGGTATAAATACTGTATTTGACCCATTAAGTGCCCAGGGCAGACAAAGGTAAGTGGTCTGTAAATACCTGGTATAAATACTGTATTTGACCCATTAAGTGCCCAGGGCAGACAAAGGTAAGTGGTCTGTAAATACCTGGTATAAATACCGTATTTGACCCATTAAGTGCCCAGGGCAGACAAAGGTAAGTGGTCTGTAAATACCTGGTATAAATACCGTATTTGACCCATTAAGTGCCCAGGGCAGACAAAGGTAAGTGGTCTGTAAATACCTGGTATAAATACCGTATTGGACCCATTAAGTGCCCAGGGCAGACAAAGGTAAGTGGTCTGTAAATACCTGGTATAAATACCGTATTTGACCCATTAAGTGCCCAGGGCACTACAAAAATCAGGAAAAAGGAGGCGCTCAATGGGACCAATTAGATGTCAAATTGACGTAGAACATTTAATTTTTTATAAGGCATAGTGGTAAAGTAGTTATTACCAAAGACTCCTATTGACATTCTTCTGTTGCTGGGGGCTACAGATAAACTATTACTTACGGTTTTTCAGATCCACATCTCCTTGTCAACCAGCTAGAAAAGATTCTTGGTCGTATACAAAAAAGGGGGAGGGGCACTTATAGGGACATGTGTGCTTAATATGTCGAATACATGGTTCTTTTAATCCAAATAGAATATCTTACTTTCGTTCTTCTTACCTTCTTTCCACAAATTTTAACCAATTTTGGTCTGATTTTTTTTATGATTTGTGATAAATTTGATTATGGCTGATATTATGCAATATTTGCACGAGATATTGGATATTAAAATTGTTATGAATGTCTTAGTTGTCAGGGGCATAGTATTTTTCTTACATTTCTTTATAAAATATTGATAACAGGTTTGTTGGCGGGTCTATGGGAATTTCCATCTTTGAAAGCCGACGAGAACAACACAGAGAATGTAAACACAGAGGATATCATCAAAGATGTGTGTGGCCTCGGCTTGGGTTCAGTCAAAGAAACCAGAGATGTGGGGGAAGTGAGTACAAGGAAATTTCAGTGAACTCTCCGTGTCGGTAAAAACTATCATACATACTTATGACTCTAACTGTTCTTTGATAAACATTATGAACTACCAATGAAAACTACTGCACATCTTGCGACAGTCTTACCATTTACAAATAGTAAAGCTGTTACTGGCAGTTAAAATCTGTATGTCTGTTTACCTACATGATACTTGAGCTGTCATCATTTGTGAAAATCACCGTCCAAATAATTATGTTTGTCTATAAAATTTGTTGTTTTACATGCCGTCAAGAATTTTTCACTTATATTGAAATGTCACCAGCTCTGGGTGAAGTGCTATAAATTTTGACCTGTGCTATGGACGGATGCCAATGCAGTGACCTCAGTTTTAAGTCTCATCTGAAAGGCCTGTGGCTTCCACTTGGTATGCAGAGTGTTTTGGGAAGAAACAGTCACTACCATTTTTATAAAGTCTTTGGTATGACCTGGTACCTTTCACTTGCCAGTTGAATGCTCTACCACTAGACCTCCGCAAGCTGTTTCCAAATAAGAAGGAAAAGTGTTAATGTTAATTCACAAAACATCATTGATATATCAATATATTAATTGTCAACTTTTAAGTTAAGAAACTTTCCTGCTGAAAGATGAAACAGCAGGAGAAATGGAATGTGCCACCATCGTACTTTTTCATTGGTGGAGCAGATGTTTTGCAGGTTGAAGGTCATAGATTTGACCAAGGTCAAGTCAGACCTGTATTTAAAGGTTCTACACTGCAGAATTTTATTCTAATTTTTTTTTTCATAAAATATTTCTAGTAACTGAAAAGTATCATGCACTGCACTGTTAAAAAAATTTCATTTGCAACAGGGGAGGGGGGGTGGAGTTGGCATATATATAGGTGCATTTTGAGTCATACAGTCCCATGCAGAAAGATGTCCAGTTTTAGGTTTTTATATGTATTCACTACTGTATACCTAGAAATATTCACTCCCATTTAATTTTCGCTATTACATGAAAGGGAGAATTTTAAATTCAAGCAAAATTTTCAATCTAAATAATTGAAGCACAGACATATATGTCATCCGTGAAATAATGGCGATTTTGGGTGAATTGAAGGCAGGGTAAATATGTTCTGTCATAAAAAGGCAAAAACAACCATAACTGGGGTAAAAGTGTCCAGGTAAACAGTTGTTACATGTATATTGCTTTAATTGTTATAGATGTGTTAATCTCATGAAGTATTTACCAATAAAATAAATAAAAAGTAAAATACAAAATTTTGACCTTACTACTTGAGAGTCCATGATAGAGCATCTTATGCACTGGCAATCAATGTTGAATGCAAAGACCTTGTTGCCATGGCAATGACATTAATGCTAGATCTTGCTAGATACATGAAGAAGTTGATTTTTTGTTGTGTTTATTATACTAATGTAACACTTTCAATCATTTTTAGGTTGTACATATATTTTCACACATCCATCAGACCTACATAGTTCAAGCAGTTTTATGTGGAGATGAAATATCAGAAATTAGTGAGAGCAGACAACCATTACGATGGGTAACAAAAGAGGAGTTCATGGAGGCAGCCGTTTCAACAGCAATGAAAAAGGTTGTATATCCTATAAATCATCAGTAGGTCTTGAGTTAACTCATCAACCCCTGAAGTCACATTTGGAACTGCCTGTTTCAAAGAATGGTCAAGTCCACTGTCTGAATTCAGGGATTTATAATTTAGAATCAAAATTTTCATAATAATTTTACATGCAATATGAACTTGTTCACCCCTGAATTTTGACAGTAGACCATATTATTTATTGATTTGGGTGGGTCTAAATGTGACCACAGGGGCTGATGAGTTTATATGGAAATTCTTGATACACAAGTTTATATAACATAGATACCATTGTTATCAGTAGTCCCCATCAGAGATTTTATATAAACAGGTGAATATTGAATAGAAATGGACCACTGGAACTTCCGGAGATGCTATCAGTTATTATGAAGTGTTCATTTAAATAATCACCCTTAAACTACATAACAACTGTAATTTAAATTGGAAAGGGGATTTTGATCTGAATGACAACACTGCTATTTAGAGAATGCAGATATCAACCTGATACCTTTACTTTACTGCCGACTTTCAACTCTTACAAACTTAATGTGCCAGTGTAAGACACTATCTAATAAATTTGTGTTACAAACTTAATACTGTACAAATTGTAATTGTAAAAAATGTGAAAAGATTATCGTGTTATTTACCGGGCTTACTGAAAAGATTATCGTGTTATTTACCAGGCTTACTGAAAAGATTATCATGTTATTTACCAGGTTTACTGAAAAGATTATCGTGTTATTTACCTGGCTTACTAAAAAGATTATCGTGTTATTTACCAGGCTTACTGAAAAGATAATCATGTTATTTACCTGTCTTACTTAAAAGATTATCGTGTTATTTACCAGGCTTACTAAAAAGATTATTGTGTTATTTACCAGGCTTACTGAAAAGATTATCATGTTATTTACCAGGCTTACTGAAAAGATTATCATGTTATTTACCAGGCTTACTGAAAAGATTACTGTGTTATTTACCAGGCTTACTGAAAAGATTATCATGTTATTTACCTGGCTTACTTAAAAGATTATTGTGTTATTTACCAGGCTTACTGAAAAGATTATTGTGTTATTTACCAGGCTTACTGAAAAGATTATCGTGTTATTTACCAGGCTTACTGAAAAGATTATCATGTTATTTACCAGGCTTACTGAAAAGATTATCATGTTATTTACCAGGCTTACTGAAAAGATTACTGTGTTATTTACCAGGCTTACTGAAAAGATTATCGTGTAAGAAGAAGGATATTGTTCATTATTTTGTGGAATCGGTGGTTTCTCAAATTTATCACTGACTTTGAATTTTGATAAGGACTGGGTTTGTTCAATAAGAATCTCCTTCTATACGCTTTGTTTAAAATAGATGTTATTGATGATAATCTTACATTCCTTACTCTATTAAAGCTTCCAGCAATCACTTTTATTTATCTCCGACTATGCCATATTGTTTTTGGTCGTTTGTGTGTCTGTTTGCGACATTTTGGTTTTCATTAAATATTATGTGAGTTTCTCTTTTCTTAAATTTTTACCAACTTTAATTTGTTGCTCTATGTTAATGGGGCTTAATTTTATTATGACAGCAATATATGCCCAAGTTATGGAACTTTGAAATTTCTATGAATTCTGCAGCTCTTGGGGTTGAAGTTTGTTTCAAACACTTCTTTTTATTTCAGACACTCATTGTTCAATAGTTAGTACTTAATTTGTTTGACTACTTTCAAAAATCGATTCTTCTAAAAAGCAATCAGTTAATGATACCAATTAGGTTAAAAAAGTCTGGATGTTTTCTTTTTATTTTGAAGTATAAAATAAGTTAACCTCTGAATATCGATTCTTCTACAAAAGTGAAATTACTGAAAAAATACTTATAATACTAAAACAAGTAAATTTAAGAACTGGGCCGGTCTTTTTTGTTGATGTAAAATTATAGCAAGAGACCACAATTGTAGATTTAAGGTCAACTTCAAGAACCGAACCCTCCAAAAACCAAACAAAATATTTGGTCTGAGTGAGGTCCAGTTTTGGGAAGTATCGACTGTACTAATTCTGTATCGATTAACAATATTTTAAAATGGAAGGAATTTGAAAAGAAAATTATGTGTGAATGAAATACATTGCACAGATTACATATCTCTTATTGTTTGATGATAGTCTTGTTACTATTTTTTACAGGTGTTTAAAGCTTATGAAAATTTTCAGAAAGACAAAAAAACAGCTGTAAGTATTTAATACTAATTACCAATGATTAAATATAATATTAAACACCAGAAGTAGAAACCCAGTATGCTGTTAGAAGGGAAATCTAATTAAAAGCAGATCTCTCATTGTTTCCGTTTTTTATATGCCCTGTAGAGGATCTAATGCAGTCCACTATAGGGTCATTTGTGGATGACCTCTTGTAGGTGTGTAATGTTCGACCAATGAAAATGCAACTTACAAAACTTAAAAGTTTATTGAATGGCAAAGAGACCATCAGTCTGCAAAATTTCATTGATTTGAACCTATCCAAGGTTATGAAAGGAATGGGAGCCCACTGCTATTGTCAGTTTTAGGCGCTTCTAACACTACAAACCAGTGGCTAGAATATATTACATGCGAGTGCAGTAGTTTCGGTTATCTATCAGTGGGAAACGTGCAAGGCTGTGTGATTACTATCAGAACAACCCATCGGTTTAACTGTTTTATCATTTTCACATGCCTGTAAATAAATATGTTCAAAAGTTGTAGTTTTTTGAAATTTTGATAATTTACTGGTATTTCATTGTGAATCAGTATAAGATAGTGAAAAAATAAGATGATTTAAAAGTTAGTACTAGTTACATATGTTAATAATTTTCTAAAGTCTTCCTCCGAGATTGGTGTGTATTACCAATAGGATACTTAAGTAGCATAGATCACTGGTCTTTATCAAGACAAGATATATCATGCTGAGAGTCATCATTCGCTTGTGCTTCACCTGTCAGCGGGATGCCGTCCTAATAAACAATACCCAGGTGGTCCATGAAACGATTATTTGGATAACCTGTAGTACCGAATGGCATTGTCTCAAGTTTATCCAATGCAGAAACTACAAGCCTGTTATACAATACAGTTATATCTAGATTTCTTGATTTAAAAATTAATTGACACTTGACAATAAAAGTTGAAAACAACAAAGTCAATTAAAAGTAACATAATATCATAGTCAATTTCTGATAAAGGAAGGAGATGATTCAAAGCTTTATATATCACTGATCACTGAGTTATTATTACAAATCCTTGTATATCGACAGATATATTTCTCCGATATCAGTAATAAAATTAGAATTATGTATAAAACAATAATAAATTCGGGTTACTTATCTAATTTTGTGTAATTCAAAGTAATCTGTGAAGTCAAATAGAATATATAAAAATCTCAGATACCAAAGTATAAATCAATAAGATTTCCAGGACATAGATACAAATCCGGTAAAAATGGACAAACACGGACCTCTGGAAACCAAGAGGTGGGATCAGGTGCCATGGAGGAGTAAGCATCCCCTGTCGACCAGTCACACCCGCCGTGACTCCACAGTCAAGTCCAATGAAACACGTGAGGAGTGTATCCTCGTAAATTGGTACAGACGTCTCAACAACCGCCAACGAAAAGGCAACTCAACATTTCACTTAGTGAAACAGAGTAGTCGCAAACAAGACTATTATACCGACCATAAAATTTGCGGAACGTTGACATTAAATGCGGTTTTCGATATCCCTGTGTCAATAATGAAATAATCATTTGCTAAAAAATATTTAAGTTTGTATATTTATTTAAAAAGAACAATCCACAAACTTAGATATCCTTCAATAGAATAAATTTGCAAGTGTAATAATATTGGAGCCTGTATCGGAATTTAGATAAAAGGGAAAATTTCAGGAGTGTAGGCCAGATTGATTTCCGTTTATCACCAATCATAATCACATCAGTTTATAATGCCTATGCATGCTTCTCTGTCTATCCAATGAAGTCATCAAAACAGAGCCGACTTTATAATATGGTGAAATTTTCTGAAAATTATATTTGCCTCTTAGAAAGAGAAAGATTGATTCTTGGAAAATATTTAGATTTCTGAATTAAAGTGAATTTTAATTTCCTGGGAAATGATAAGGTTATTTCTAATTAGGTTTTGCAGTATTTATTATATAGATCTAGTTCCATCTCCACTTGGATGTACTCGGACATGTGTAGTGCAGTGCCAAAGGATTTTGTAAATGCTGACGATTGCTCTGACCGTACACGGACGACAATGATTACACCAGATCACTTACTTTGAGTGGTAATGTTAAATTTGTCTGAATTTAAATAATGTGCCATATCCATCAAGGATACGAAACATCTCTAAAAACTCTGGCAAATCTCACAAAAACAATAAAAAGTCAGTGATTCTGTAATTATGCCATGTTAAAGATCGATGAATTTAATCTGGTTAATATAAATTTTTATTTTTATTAATTGGTTAGCATTCAATGCCACGAGCATCTGTGGTGTCTAAATATTGTCTAATATTTCACAGTGTAGGCCCTAGAAAACTAAATGCTTTTTGTTTATTAATATCACTTGTTTATTGCATATTTTCTGATTTACATGTAAAATTTTGATTTGTATTTTATTTTCACATAATCTAGATCTATATGGATGATAATCACTGATATTTGTACCACATATAATATATGATTAGAGCCAAATTTCAGTCGTATCGAGACCTGCAGTTATCTACCTTCTAAAACAATTGGATGATTGAAAATCAGGAAATTTGCTTGGAAAAATAAGATTACCAAAGTAAATATTCAAAATAAAAAATATCACACGTAGATAGTCGAAGAAATGTAGAATAACATGAATGAAATAGCACACTCCATATGTTAGGTTATGATAGAGTTAAATCGGAACTACCGAATGCGCTGGCGCCAGTCGTTTGCAGAAATTAAAGGAACATAATCCGGTAGGCTTCCATTCTATACTTCCAAATTTTGTGTGGTCAATGTTGTTTATAATGTTAAAAATGTTTATATCTCTTTGCCATTTGATCGCTTACCAGATTGTGTTGTATTTTCATTGGTCATAAATGACACACCTACCAGGTCATCCACACATTACCCCATAGTGGATTGCGTTAGATCCTCTACATCTCAGGAAACGGGATTGATAAGAGATTTGTTTTTAATTAGATTGTTAAGAGGGGATAATGAGGAATTATGCTGTTAAAATGGGTTTGTATTTAGGATGTAACATTAGGTCAGGAATTATACTATTGAGATGGGTTTTTATTAAAATGTAGCATTAGGTCAGGAATTATGCTGTTGAGGTAGGTTTGTATCAAGGATGTAGCATTAGGTCAGGAATTATGCTGTTGAGGTAGTCTTGTATCAAGGATGTAGCATTAGGTCAGGAATTATGCTGTTGAGGTAGTCTTGTATCAAGGATGTAGCATTAGGTCAGGAATTATGCTGTTGAGGTAGTCTTGTATCAAGGATGTAGCATTAGGTCAGAAATTATGCTGTTGAGGTAGTCTTGTATCAAGGATGTAGCATTAGGTCAGAAATTATGCTGTTGAGGTAGGTTTGTATCAAAGATGTAGCATTAGGTCAGGAATTTTTCTGTTGAGGTAGGTTTGTATTGAGGATGTAGCATTAGGTCAGGAATTATGCTGTTGGGGTAGGTTTGTATCAAAGATGTAGCATTAGGTCAGAAATTATGCTGTTGAGGTAGGTTTGTATCAAGGATATAGAATTAGGTCAGGAATTATGCTGTTGAGATAGGAGCAAGGATTTAGCATTAGCCTATTTAGGTTAGGAATTATGCTGTTGGCCTGGAATTTTGTCTTTAGGGTGGGATTGTGTTGAGAGTGTATCATTAGGTCAGAAATTATGCTGTTTGGATGAGGTTACATTGATAATGTATTGTAAGGTCAGTAATTATACTGTTATAGTGGGGTTATATTGATTGTGTATCATTAAGTCCAGAATCATGCCATCAGGATGTGGTTGTATTGAGCATACAGTGATGATGCAGTATTTTAAAACATTTTCTTTTTTAGCCCACTATCAACAGGTGGTGGGCTATTCATATGGCCCTGCATCCGTGGTCCGTCTGTCCTGAACAATTCTTGTTACCGCTATTTCTCAGAAAGGACTGAAGGGATCTCCTTGAAATTTGACATGAAGGTTCCCCTTGAGGTCTAGTTGTGCATATTACATTTTCAGGTAAATCGGAATCCAACATGGCCGACAGGGGGCCAACTTTGATTTTTACCAAAGGAAGTTTGTTACCGCTATTTCTCAGAAAGGACTGGAGGGATCTCCTTGAAATTTGACATGAAGGTTCCCATGAGGTCTAGTTGTGCATATTACATTTTCAGAGAGATAGGAAAGCAACATGGTCAAAAGGCGGCCATCTTGGATTTTGACCAAAGGATGTTTGTTACTGCTATTTCTCGGTATAGACTGATGGGAACTCATTGAAATTTGACATGAAGGTTTCCCTTGAGGTCTAGTTTTGCATATCACATTTTCATACAGATTGGAATCCAATATGGCCGATAGGCGGCCATCTTGGATTTTGACCATAGGAAGTATGTTATTACTATTTCTCTGAAATGACTGAATGGATTTCCTTGCATTTTTTGGTACCTCTTGAGGTCTAGTTGTGCATATGACATTTTCAGAGAGATTGGATTCCAACATGGCTGACAGGTGGCCATCTTGGATTTTGACAATGGAAGTATGTATTTCTCAAAAATTACTGAAGGAATCTTTTCGAAATTAATTATGGAGGTTACCCCTGAGGCCTAAATGCGGTACTGGTATTACATTTTCAGAGAGATCAAAATCCAAGATGGACACCTGTCAGCCATGTTGAATTCCATTCTCTCTTAGAATGTAATATGTTCAGTTCAAGTTCAGTTTCACTATGATCTTGTGAAAAAGTACATGTATTTCACAGAAATATGGATTTAAGTTCAGATTCAATGTTGAGACACAAATAAGAGAAAAGGAGAGAAAAGAACAGTCTGTCATAGATCAGACATGGAATATTTCATGGTGGGCCATCTTTTACTGATTGTGCTGTATTGCATCCAAATTTTACTTTGGAAAAACTTGTGTTATCTGTCAAATAACTTGTATCCTCTTCCAAAAACTACTGAAAGGGCTGCTAGTGTAAAGTAAACCTTTGAATTTGAGTGACTGTTATGTGATTAACATTTTTAGCTCGCCGGGACAAAAGTCCGGAGAGTTAATGTCATACCCCGGTGGTGTCAGCGTCCATAGACCAAACTTTAACTGGGCCTATATCTTTTTAACCCCATGGGACAAGGCTTTGATATTTCACATATAGAATCCTTGTGACCTGAGCTTTCATTTGTAACCTTGATTTATGACCTTGACCTTGGACTTTTATTTGTGACCTTGATTTTTTACCTAATGATCTTGAACTTTGACATACTTTTCGAGAACTTTTAATCTTGGCTATATCTTTTACACCATGAGGGAGGGATAGGGCTTTGATATTTCACATATGGATTTCTTATGACCAGAGCTTTAATTTTGAACCTTGACTTTTGACCTAGTGAAATTGACCTTTGACTTTGAATTACTTTTCAAAATATCTAACCTGAGCTGAAGGAATCAAAATTTTACCAGTCGTTTGACCTTAAAACCTGACAGCTGTGGATCAAATATCTATTTTGAAAATTTACACCCATTTCAGTGAACTTTGTTGTCTTCTGACAACTCTTGTTAATTTAAATTTTGATTTTTTTTGCAGGCAAAGAAAAAGCAGAAAGAACTTGACACAAGGCAGATGTCCATCAGTAATTTTTTCAAACCCAAAACTTGAGGTTGTGTACGGAATTTGTTATGTCATCGATGTAAAATGTGTATTAACCAATAAAATTGTAAATATGAATATCACAGCATTCAAATCTGTATAAGTTTTTCTGACGTTGACCACTGTTGACACACTTAAGCAGATTATACTGTGAAACAGACCCAAGTAATATACCATGTATTATGTCGAACTTAAGAAGTTATCAATGGCTTTGTCAGATTTGTGTGGATCTGAGGTAGTTGAAAGGGAGCCACTCTTAAAGCGATATGAGCTGTCATAGGTTGAAGATTACTGAGAGACCAATAAACATGTACTATTTGCAGTTAACATACATTCTATTCTTATTACCCTTTGCATTTATTTTCGTACATCATTTCATACTTAAATCAGGCAAAGTTTGTCTTTTTTGTTGTTTCAAAACATTTGTGTCAGAAATTGTTGACGTGCCGGGTATATTGGGTGATCTTGACCTATTTTTAACTCGTCCTATAGCATTCTCGGCTTTATCATTCTTGACACGTATGATCATATAAACTGCCCAACTCCACCGGACATGGTGGCATGATTGTAAAACGCGAGGTAAGCATACTTTTCACAATTATATTGTTTTGATTTTGTCAATATCAGTATTCAGGGTAACATTAAAGATTGGAAAATTTTCTTTTAGTGACCTGATATATTTATTCATATATTCTTCTGATTTTCATCAGGTATTTTAGATAGTGTTGAAAATCATATATTTTACATAGAACATGCACTTTTCAATAAAAATCACGTCCTGTATTTTAAAAATAAATATAAAACACATGAAAATCAGCCAACTTTAACATAGTCTGAGTGCTTAAAGGACAGATCCCTGACCGAATTACGAAGTACATTTTATATGGCGAAAGAGTTTATCTGAAAGATCATTGCATACAGAAATACAGCTGGATTTTTTAAGGTACGAGAAAACTTAAATTCTAAAAAAAACAAATAACTTCGAAAAGAAGATCTTTCACATTTTATGTGTTTGATAATGTATTTGAACACAGTTTATCATATTCTCAACTATATGTCAGGTGACAAAAATAGTCATTGTGACAGCTTATATCGCTTTAAGAACAAGGGTAAAAGGGAATTTAGAACTCTGTCAGTTGTCAGGAACTGGTACCAATGCCAGTATTTTGTTGCTCCTTGTCATAATTTAAGTATAATAGACCTTTTTCAAATTGTTCCATTCCATTTAGTTTTGTTGGAATAGTTTGTACTGGGATCACATGACTTCCTACAGAATGTCAGGCTATTAAGGTCACTTCTGGATTCTTAATATTTACAGTGACAACATTTGATGATAAGGCCATGTGCTTATGCACCGATAGGTTCATTTATGTGTCTTGCTGATAAGAAAACATGGGTCTGGTCCCTTAAATCTGTGACTCGCACTTCTAATGCTAAAAGTTTGGTAAACGAACTTTTTCACATGTTTGGATTTGCCATGAATAACAATATCTACCAATATGAAGGATGCATATTTTAGATATATTACGAGTTGATGGAACATCAACGCAGTTATGTTATGCTAAGCACATTTTGCAGTTATGGGGTTAATAACACATTATATTAATGCAAAATTACACATGTATGTGCATTTCAGAAACGTAAACTCAACTTCAAGATTGAAATTTCAAATCACTTTTATTCGTATGTTTTTGCTTTTTAAAATGACGAAAATATAATAACAATTCGCTGAAAAAAATATAGGTCTACAAAACTCGTTGAAATATATGCTATTTAAGGTCAGTTCAGCGTCCTTTATGAATTTTAAGATATTATAAATTTGCTTTAGAATGTTACTTTTCAATTATTTTTTACCATTATACTATTGTGATAGAATTAACATTCAAGGCGATAGACTGGATTGTTAACAATTCTTGTGCACGATTAATATGCAAATGAGTTTTGGTCAAGTTTCACTTACTGTGTGTTGGCAAGATCTGTCTGTGAAGTTGGACATAGAAGTTGCGTCATTCCTCATTCACATGATGTTAACTGATGAGAAACTCGCGGCAGTCTTTGAGTTGGAAAAATATTTTACATGTACACGTATTGACATAGAGATTTAAGGCTATTGATAGGAAGTATAGCGTAAGGGTATAATACTGCCCTTTCGCATAGAGAAACAATATTTACAAGCCCAAGATTTTATCATCATATCGCTGATCTATGTAGTTTGTTGCATAATGAATAAGCCATCAGTACTCGCATTAGGCGAGCCGGCCTCGCTCAGTCGGTAGCGTACTCGACTCTTGATCGTGAGGTCGTGAGTTTGAGTCCCGCCGGCGGCAAGTTGATTTCCTGTCTTTCCGATGAGACAGTAAAAACTGGAGGTCCCGTGTCACAGTAGGTGTCGGCACATTAAATAACCCTCACTGCTCAATGGCCGTAAGTGCTGAGCACAGGCCAAAATTTGTAGCCCTTCACCGGCATTTGATGACGTCTCCATATGAGTGAAATATTCTTGAGTTGGACGTTAAACAACAATAAACAAACAAACAAACTCGCATTAGGCCAAATGTCTGACCCGAGTTTTAGGTTTTTTTGGTAAAACATAACTAGTATTCGGTATACTTAGTGTATTATACCTCATTAAAACTTACTTGCCATCAACTCCTATCAATACTTTGATTTAATTTTGAGGAAAAATCTATTTGTACCAATATAAAAATCAAAGATTTCATAGTACATGTATTAACCTTAAGGGTGTTCAGGATGCTATACAAATCTGGTGAAGACTGGATAAACAGGAAAATATGTACCATCTGAAAGATCAATGACCAGACTTGCCCTTGGATGAATACTCGGCTTAGGTGAATGAGCAAACGGAAGAGAAGAGCATACCCCAAAGCTAAACGGAAAGACTGGAAAGGATACAAAAAAGCAAAAGCTGAACAACAACGTGATTCCAGACGAGCCCATACCAAATTCATGCAAGACATGGTCAGTGAAGACCAACACAAAAATCCCCAAAAGATTTTGGTCATATATAAAGAGTCGAAACGAGAAATAACAACCCTAAAAAATAATGGCCCACAACAACCAAAGCTGCTATCCTGCACAAATAATTCAATACGGTGTAGGTCTATACTCAGGAAGATCTAAATGAAGTTCAAAGCCCATACCCAATCACGAAACTTAAAAAAAAAAATAGCCAGAATGGTGTCACTAAACTTCTTGGAGGACTTGGATCATTTAAAGCTACTGGCCCAAATGATATTCCAACATTCATATTAAGGAACAAAGCAAGCTACCTCGAAACATACTTGACCAAACTACCAACTCTCATTGTACCATGGATAAATTCCAGATGATTCGAGGACACCTAACAGTTTCAGTATAAGAAAGGAAATCATGCAGTCAAATGTCATCCTGTCTCCTGGACATTAATTACATGCAATCTACTAGAGCACATAGTCCACAGTAGTATCATGGACCACTTTGGTCACAACAGGATACAGAAACACGGATTCAGGTCCAAACGATTGTGTGAGCCCCAGCTACTTGTAAGTATACATGACATAGTAAGGAACATGGAAGATGGCGATCAGACAGACATTGTTATGTACTAGACTTTGCTAAGGTCTTTCACAAGGTAGGCGTACCACATGCCAGACCACTTACTCAAGATGGACTTCTATGGAGAAAGAGATACCCAACTTCAATGGATTGCCATCTGTGGAACTTGAAAACTACAAGTCTGACCCTCTTGATGTAGTATCTGGAGTACCTCAGGGAACAGTGATGGGGCCCCTTACTCTTTAGGCCTATGTCAATGGCCTAATGAAACCAACAACATCAAGTTCTGCTTGTTTGCTGATGACTGTCTCCTTTTTCAACATATCAGAAGAACCGGGGATGATACCAGTTGCTGAAAGATCTTGCCTTAGTGGAAGAATGGGAAAGCAATTGGCAAATGTGTTTCCACCCTGAAAATGCACAGTCATCCGTGTTGTGAGATGACATCAACGTCCTACACTCATTATTCATGGTCACACATTAAAAACAGTACATAGTGGGAAGTATCCTGGACAAAGCACATTAATCAGAACATGGGTAAAGCCTCCAGAACACTTGGATTTTTACGGAGAAACTTGGGCAAATGTACTCCAGCAACGAAAGCCACAGCATACAGTTGCCCTGGTAAGACCTACATTAGCATACGCCTCTCCAGTATAGGACCCACACCAGATCCCCATCACTCATGATATCGATCAAGTACAGAGACGATTGGCTCGTTTTGTCTACAACTGCTAACAGGATAACTCTCCAGTAAGTTAATGGACCAACTTCAGTGGGAGTCACTACAGCACAGATGATGGAAACAGAGCTTTGTTCTGTGCTATAAGATTCAACATCAGATTATTTCAATGATCCACACAAGTATTTCACATCAGGGGACATAAGAGCCACAGGCAGCCATACATTTAGCCCCACAAAAGATAAACTAGAGAAATGAGAGACATCTTTTACCATTCCTCCTACCCAGAACTACAATAGCATGAAACAAACTACCAGTATCTGTAGTTGAGTCACAAAGGGACTTTTAAGGGCCAGAGTGAACACCATCATCTGGTCCCAGTCATTTCCAAATTAGACGGCAGGATCCCCAGTGTATATAGTTTTAATATTGATTTTACTGTGTTTTAACCTATACGTACTATATATCCAGATTTCCAGGACTTTAATTTTTGACATCTGTCAATATGAGGTGCGGTTGAGTCAATTACACTCAAATACTGAGTTTTACTCATACTCGATAAGAAGAAGAAATACAGAGGTGGGATCAGGTGCCATGGAGGAACTGATAAGCATCCCATGTTGACCGGTCACACCCACCATGAGTACTAGTCACACCCACCATGAGTACCAGTCACACCCACCATGAGTACTAGTCACACCCACCATGAGTACTAGTCACACCCACCATGAGTCCACACAAAGACTTAATTAATAGAAGAATGGTAATTCTTTTTCATCTAGCCCTAAAACAACATATTCCAGTAGTGTAGTAGAAGTGATTTAGTTAATGGAAAAACACCTGCTTTGTTTACAACATGGGCACAGACATTTTGGACACCCAAAGTTGTGCAGAGGGTTAAATGAGCCCAGCAATCTGATTGGTCATTAAATGAAAAAAAAATAGTTTTGCCATTGCCCATTGATAAGTGAAATTAAGGTGATAAAAAAGATAGTGATACATGATTAATTAGTAGTACTTTGCAAATTATAGGGTTGAGTGTTGAAATTTTAAAGGGAGGGGTCCGATGAGAATAGATATTTTCTTTTGGTGCGGAATACTACTAGTTGTAAACAAGTGAAAATTTGAAGTAGAAATGCAACAGCAACCAATACTTTTGATTACATATTTTGTTATCAAAAATATTTATCTTTAAGCACAGGGTACTGATTTGACCCAGATTTAATAAACATGGAAATGACAGTAACCTGAAGTTTTGTAGATTAGCATTGAAGCATATGTGAAAATATTTGGTGGTGTCTGTCCTAATGTGGTGGTAACGACGCATACCAAAATGTTTATATTCGGGCTCGAGATGCACGTTCCCATTTTATAGTCACAAGAACGAGCACGGTGCAAATTTAGCGCTTAATTGTGAAATGACCACATATTGAACAAAAAGTAAGTAGACATTTGTCGAAAACACAATATCCGGGGTTGTACATATCTTCACAGGTAATTTCAAGTGTCATATAAGTGTGCCATTGTCATTATCGTGTACGAAAGCAATTGTCAGTTGTGTCAACATTTTACTGTTGGGGAGGGGGGGATCTTTCATTTTTTTTATTTGATAAAAGGTGCGCCTGGTGGTGTGCATACCTAGATCGGTTTGTTTTACTTAAGTATAATGTCTGTTGGCCAGGTCGATTACGCCTTGTGTTAGATACATAATTATGGTTATATAATCATTGGCCTTAGTCTTAGAGATTAACTTGTTTAAGGAAGTAGAAGTTGGTATCCTTTTAATTTCTGTGGAAACGCTGGGTAAATCGGAGAATTTTTTGTCCAAGGGGGAGTTCCCAAGGGACCACAGGCATTTGTTTCTATCAAGGGAGGGGGATCGAGAATTACGTGCATAGAAACAAGTGCCTGTGCAAGGGACATAAAAATTCTTAGATTTTATCCAGCGTTTCCACAGAAATTGGTATCCGTTTAGATTTAATAATAATTTATATACCTCACTCCAGACCCGTTACATCAGCCAAATCAGAAAAAGAGTAACAGTCTTACAAATAGGACTTTTTTATAATTTGCTATCACCAGAAACATGTATTTTATGTGTTTTATAGGCTATCATATGTCTCTTCTATTAGATCTACAATGTCCCTTTGTCATATTCAGAATCCTAGATTGGACCTGTATTCAGTATGGTTTGTTGTAAGGTGTTGACTGTTGTACACAAATATTCAGTGAGTAGAACATTTTCTTCCCATCCTGTGCAGAGCATTATCAACGTCTTTTTAAAAGGTGAAAATAACACCAGGTGGAAATCTCTTTAGAAACTGGATAAAATGGGTCTCTGATCTCACTGAAGTGCATACTTGCTGATTCGGACCTTGAACATCTGGAGTGAATTGGCATCCTAAACATGGTTCGACAGTGTGTTGTAGAGGCTGATAGTGGCTCATGTCTGAAGGATTTACAGTCAACTCGTACCCTAACCTTCTCGTACCCAAGAAAATTCATGAAATAAACTAAGAAGTCAATTCGTACCCTAAAAAATTCAAGAAATAATAGGCTATGAAGTTATGCTGTAATAGAGAA
Source organism: Atrina japonica (assembly GCA_030159075.1). Taxonomy (NCBI): domain Eukaryota; kingdom Metazoa; phylum Mollusca; class Bivalvia; order Pterioida; family Pinnidae; genus Atrina; species Atrina japonica. Next base: position 124,497 of record BROG01000540.1, read on the forward strand.
ATCAACTTGTACCCAAGAAAATTTGTGAAATAAAGTTAAGTGCCTGAGAAAAAAAATTATATCATAATCGGAGAAGTCAACTCGTACCCAATAAAATTAATGAAATAATTGGAGTGCTGGAGAATATTCATAAAATTTTATCCGAATCGGAGAAGTCAACTTGTACCTACATTGTACAATGTAACGTCAGTCAGGCCGTTCCCAAGTAAATTCAAGAATTAAAATTAAATCAACTAGCACTCCAGAAAATTTATGATATGATTTGAAGTGCCAGAGAAAATTCATGAAATTATATGATAATTGGAGAAGTCAACTCGTACCCAAGAAAATACATAAACTTAGTACCTGGTATTTTGGTACCAGCTGATAATCTTATACCAAAGTGGCACTGATAACACTATTTAAATTCCAAATTTTTTTAAAGCTAAGATAGTCATCTTTTTACAGTGGTTACTCTTGGATGGATTTCGGCTATACTTTTAGATTTATTATTTGGCCTTGTATGATACCACTTTATCTTTAGAAAATACACATACATTTTAAATTGGAGCTCAACTGATGAAGTCTTAATTGACAGAAACGATTGTCTTGAGCATTATAACTTTGGTATTGTGTTTATGATATCTTTACAAAGACGGAAAGTGTCCTTCCAAAGCAAGATCGGTAATGACTGTTCGATGTGACTAAAATTTCATAGCATTTGATAATTTTCCTGGTACGAATTGACTTGTTTTATTAGGGTAAAACTTTAATTTATTTCATGAATTTTCACTGACACAACTTCATTCTGTTTGCAAATTTGTCTTGGGTATGAGTTGACTTTCTGGATTTAATTTATGAATTTTCTTGGGTACGAGTTGACCTCTCCGATAAGGATATAATTTCATGGATTTTCTCTCTGGCACCTCATTTTATTTCATGATTTTTCTTGGGTATGAGTTAATTTCCCCAATTACGGTAAAACTTAGATTTAATCCATGAATTTCTGTGGTTATGAGTTGATTTCTTGATTACGGCATAACTTCATAATCTATTATTTCTTGAATTTCCCTGGGTATGAGTTGACTTCTCCGATTTGGTAAAACTTTCTGGAATTTTCTTGGGTATGAGTTGACCGATTTTGGGTACAAGTTGACTTTTCCGATTTTGGTAGGACTTGTTTTTTTCTCAATTATTTTCTTGGGTACGAGTTGACAGATGTTGGGTACAAGGTACGAGATGACTTGGGTAGGGGTTGGCCAGGGTACGAGTTGACCAGATACCATCCAAAGTTTATGGCATTCAGTATACTTACAGTTATGACTCTCTGGTTATGAGAAGTATTATGTTCCACTATTCCACAGAGTCTGCAAAAAATGTTCAATTCATTATAATCACTCAGGAAAAGTGTGTAATTTGTTTTGTTTTTTGAAGGAAAGGTTTAGAACATTTTTGTAAACTAAGTCTACATCTATTGAAGTAGGCTTGTCTGATTGGTTTACATATATACATGTGTACAGTGAAACTTGTATCAAAACCAGGCAGTTTTTATAGGGAGGTAACCTTTATATAGAGGTTGATTTGCACACAACTGGTAGTATTAGGGACAACAAAAAAACAGTCTTTATGACCAGGTGGTCAGTATACACAGGGGGTCCCTGAGACAGGTTTTACTGTATGTAATTTTAGAAAAGGATGGGTTGCTCTAATTTGCTTACATTGTGTGTCATGTGATATATCCCAGTGAACTAGAAATTAAAGATATAACAGAATCAAGCACACTTGCTTCATACTTAGACATTTAACTTACTATAGCCACAGACGCGAAATTGGCAACTAAGCTATACGACAGACGTGACAATTTCGGCTCCCCCATCATAAATTTTCCACATTAAATAGTAATATCTCACAGTCACCCACATATGGAGTTCTTTTTTCACAAATGATCCGATATGCCAGGAGGTGTTCAACATATGAACATTTCATATGCAGAGGTAAACTACTCGCTGACAAATTATTGACACAGGGATATCTAAGACAGCATTTGATGTCAGCGTTTCGCAAATTTTATGGTTGGTATGATAGTCTTGTTTGCGATTACTCTGTTTCACTTAGTGAAATGTTGAGTTGCCTTTTCGTTGGCGGTTGTTGAGACGTCTGTATCAATTGTGACAAGGATTCGTTCCTTACATATTTCATTTGGACTTGACTATGGACTCACGGTGGGTGTAACCGGTCGACAGGGGATGCTTACTCCTCCATGGCACCTGATCTCACCTCTTGGTTTCCAGAGGTCTGTGTTTGTCCATTTATACCAGATTTATATCTATATCCTGGATGTTCTAAAGATTTATACTTTTGTATCTGACTCTGAGATTTTTTATATTCTTAAATATGGCTGAAGATTTCGTCTTTGGAGATATGGGCATCACTTACTTAAACTAGCTACAGTATTATAGGCCTACTTACATCATGAATTTATTATACACCTTTCCTCCATTAATTTATTCAAGTTCCACATATATTTATCATAAAAATATTTTCTATATATGAGGAACACATAAAAGATATTTATATATGTAGTAATGTACATAGAAATATGAATAATCATTTGGGGCCTCCGCGACAGAGTGGCTAGAGCATCATGCTTTAAACCATGAAGTCTCTCAACACTTGACAGCGCATTGCTCCTGCTGGATTCTGAGCTGATTTTGTGAGAATGTTTGCCATTGTACTTGCAGAAAGAAGGCTGCTGAAAATCTTTTCCCAAGTACATTGAAAAACTAACTACCGGCTTTGTAGTCTTTTTTTGGTCACAGTTGTGATTGGATTTTATACAACAATTTATCATAACCCAACTTTCAGAGTCAACAAATGTTATAGTCCAGCTGGAATATGTTTAGTGAAATCTAAGTAGATTTTGTGAGAACATTTGCCAGTTTAGTTGCAGTAGGCCAGTAATCTCTCCCTGGGTATATTGTATCTGGGATCTCTTCTCCACCATTAAAAACTGGCAACTACCTGCACAGTGATTCAACTAGATGGGGGCCATTGGGCAAATGGCTCTACAAAATGATAAATGTCCCCATAATTCATAGGCCACTGGGACAGCTTAGCAGTGTCTGGAATGACATACATGTATACATTCATGGTATACAACCAGTGCTGTTCATTTTTATCTTTCTTTGGAATCAGTGCTCATCCAACTTGTGATATATATTTGTGCCAATCAGAGTTGGGGTCAATTACATTAAAATGTAATTAATTACAATTACAAGTACTTTGGAAAAATTGAATTGCATGTACAATTACAATTACTCATTTTTGTATATGTAATTAATTATAATTACAATTACGTTCAAAAGTAATTAATTACAATTACAAATGACATTTTTCAAATGTTTATTTCCAATAACATACATACATATATACTGCGACACTGAACAGCCTTACTACAGGAGCAGAAGTTGCTGGCATTGTCAAGTACTTGCTAGCTAAATTTGAGAGATTTGGAAAGCTTGCAGCATTCACTTCCCGGAACTCCAAAGGATCACAACATCTCTCTACACAATCTTCATCAATATATGTGTCTACTTCAGATATTTTATACCACAGTTATGTCTCTAACATGAAGGTGTAGTGTGCAGAAAACTGAAAAAGGCTTCTGTTTTCTGTTTCTTAGTAGGGGGTGGAGAAGACTCATCTGTCTTCTGCATCTCTACTGTCTTAATTGGACATGCTAAAAAGATGATTGACAGCCTCAGATATAGGCTCAACTGTGTAAAGATATTTATTTGGTTTAGATAATGGAAAAATGTTATCCATTTATTCAACCAAGAACACTGGCATGAAATATATCAAGTACATGTAATCGTAATGTAATTGAAATGTAATTGTCAATTACAAATTTTTAGAATGTAATTAATAACAATTACAATTACTTGGAATTGAATATTTCTTCAATCACAAATTACTTTTAATTACTTGAAAAATGTTATTAATTGCAATTAATTACAATTACATTTTAATTATCCCAACCCTGGTACCAATACCTAACATGTATAAGCTACAGTAAAACCTGCTATAGTGGCCACCTCTATATAAGGATCATCTGTCTATAAAGGCCAGTTTTGAAAAGTCCCTTGACTGCATACTTCAACTAAATTGAACCTGTGTATAAGGGTCACCTGCACATAAAGGCCAATATTTTCTGGTCCCTTGGGTGGCCCCTATATACAGGTTTTACTGTATTTGTTAATTGAAATTGCTACTATGGTTATCCACATACATGTATGGATTTGTTGTTACCGATATTTTTTTTTGTCCCCATGGTTATGAAAATAAAATATGTCAAGGGGACGTAATGACCCCAGGTCATTCAATCCTGGTTGTATCTTACCTGACACTGTATCTTACATGTATATATATAACTGAAAAATTGTTGAGAGTAGCATAAACCCCCATTTTAAAAGTAAAACACAACATTACATTGTTTATAATGACAGTTAAATTGTTAAGATCCAATAGACCTTGGCATCAGTTTATTGAATACTTAGGCTACTTTGTAATATTTCAGCTTTATTTTTTTGATTGAAGACTGATCTTTTGATCAGCAATTTGGTAATACCAGTAGTTCATATGCAAAAACATTTAAAGACTTGTAAAATGAAAAAGCACCAAAACATGATAAAGACCATCATTTCTGTCAATAAGATTTGAATGTGATTGCATTGAACATAGCAAAAGCTTCCAGGAATTGTATGTTAATGAATCCATGTATATCATAATTCATGTACATGTACTAACCCTTACATAAGACTAGGAACATGTGTACAAAACAAATTTATACATGTTTCAGATTTCAAAACAAGTTGATCCAGAATGGATATAACTGTTAGTGAAATAAGTAATATCGCAAAGCAACTACAGGAAACAATAACTGAAGAGGAAGACTTGTGCTTTGAATCAGTGAAAGGAATTCTCTGCAAATATTCACCAGAAAACCGAAAAGAAATTGTGGAGTGGAGACATTCAGGGCGTAATGCCATATTTGTGGCAGTAATTTTAAACTGTCAAAATCTTGTTAAATTTATGTTAGAAAAGTGCAGTGTGGATACAGAAATAAAATGTTTGTATGAGTGTAGTGATGATGATCCAACTGATGCCCCCCTCCTATGGGCAGCAGTAATGAAAGGTAACATAGAAATTGCTCAGATTCTGATTGATCACGGTGCCGACATCAATGGTTTTGTGGAAACCAATTCTACAGCTGTGAGGGGTGCCTGTTACAATAATGATCAGCACATGGTTGAATATTTAGTGTCTGCTGGCGCAGATATCAATATAGCAAACAATCATGGATCAACGTGCCTCATGAATTCAGTTAAAAGTGACAAATTAGTCAAGTTTTTAATTGAGAAAGGAGCAGATCTAAATGCAAAAGAGACAGGAAGAGGTTGTTTGACAGCTTTGCATTATGCTATTCACTGCAGTGAGCTGTCCTCTGTAAAAGTTTTAGTTGAATCTGGTTCTGATCTGAATATTCCTGATAAAATCATGAAAACACCTCTCAGAACAGCAGCATTGTTTTTGGAAACTGAAATTATTGAATATTTACTGAGTTTACCAAGTATTTCTGATCAAGATAAAATTGAAGCATATTACCTGTTAGCAGCATCATCTGTAGATTCCGGTAATTACACTGATGCAACTAATTACTGGACAAAAGCTTTAGAGCACCTTGAAACACTTCCACCTGATAAAAAAAGAAATGTGTCGGATGCTCAAAACAAATACCATGGCGTTAAAGAGCCAGCTTCAATGAGTGAGTGGAATAACATGAATAAAGACCCAGAAACACTTCTAAGACTTGCAGTTCTTGTTAAAGGAAGAATTCTAGGCAACATGCATGAAGAATTTGCATGGAGTTTAGATGAATATGCCTCACATAAATTGAAGAATGGTCAGAAACGACAAGCTATGGATTTGTATTTGACAATTTTTAATACATACCTTTTGCAGCATGGGTTACTGCACGAAGAAACAGTATCAGTGCAAGTGGACTATGTCACTCTGTTGGTGGATGTTGTATTCGGCACCAAACTTTCTGAAAAGGAATCAGAAGAATTGTACATTGAGTCATTATGCTTTTTTAGAAGTCTTGTAAAGGAAATAGAAAGCAAAACAAAACTGGATGACGAAGAAGAGAAAGTATTTTGTAAATTTTTATGCATCATTTTATATTCTTTGAAAGCTTTGTTAGCGCTGGTCGACAAATTATCAAAAGAGGACTTCAAAGTACGCTTGATGTCTTTAGTTCGTCGTTTGATAGCAATAGACCCACGAGTGGAAGCAGGAAATTCTGTATTTCATTTGCTTGTTGATAAAGCTTTGTTCATTCATTTGAAGGAAATTGAGACCTCTGAGTGTTCACCATTTGGAGACAAAGAGATGTTACATTTTCTGGTGCAAAATGGTCTATCAATAAATGCAAAAAATGACATGGGAGAAACAATGTTGCATTCATACGTTAGAACACTGCAACCGGATGTAGAGATTCAAAATGACTTGAAATATCTTCTAGACTTAGGAGCACATTTAGACGCAGCAGACAATGCTAACGAAACTTGCTTATTTAGAATTCGTCAGAGGAGGATTGACATTCCAGAAATGAAGTACCTTACGTTACAGTGTCTGGCTTCCTCAGTCATAACAACTTACGGAATTTCCTACCAAGACAATATTCCCACATTCCTTATACCTTTTGTTCAGTTACATGGCCCCAAATGTGACTGAGGAAAGTGAAATTAGGTAAATGAAAGAGTCTTTATTTTAGAATTTTCAATTTTGTTTTGAAACTTGCTTGAAAAATGTCTTTTGTTTTTAGTTATTAGTAATGTAGTGCTTAATTTCTGTTTATGCCATAAACAAGTGCAATGTAACATACTTTTTTGATACTGGATTGAAGGCAGTGAAAGTACCACTAAATCAGTTTTCCCTCAGCTTTTGATTCAATTTGTTTTTTGGATAAACAAAGATTTCCTACCTCCTTAGTTCCGAATCCAGTGGGAAAAGTTACGTTTTAACTAAAACAGAAGTACTTGATTTCAAAAAATTCTTTATTTTGAAGTTTCAGATTGTTTGTTTTTGAATATTGTGCAAGGCATTTCGACATTTGGAATGGGTTCTGCTACTGGACTCAACAATGGCCCAGGAAAATTCCCGATAAAGAACACAAACCAGTTTAGATCGATATTGTGATTCTTATTCTTTCTTCGGTTTTGTATGAAGACCACATAATTATAAAATGAGGAAAGAGAAAGTACACATGCAATGAATTTTATGTAGAAAGTTGAATGAAGACGAATAACATAAAATACAATACAGGTATATACAAATATGGATTAAATACTGAGGTGGGATCAGGTGCCATGGAGGAATAAGCATCCCCTACCAACTAGTCACACCTGCCACTAGTATGATTCAACATTTCAGTTATGTTGGTGAAACATGGTACCTTATCACTTCATAGAATTAAAGAATAAGCATCCCCTACCAACTAGCCACACCTGCCACTAGTATGATTCAACATTTCAGTTATGTTGATGAAACATGGTGCATGTACATTTATTTACAAACAAAGTAATAATTTGTGAAATGTTGACATTCAAAGCGATTAGTCATATCCATGTGACAACAATAATTCAATAAGAAGTTTTTTTCTTCCCAGGTACATTGTAACCGGGTTCTCTCATCCACTGTTAAGACTGGCTGCCACAAAATACCTGAAAATATTGTTGAGTTTGATGTAAAACAATATTTATAAAAAAAAACATCAGGTATTGTTGTTTACCTGTACCACTACATAAATCAATTAACAATTGTGACAAGTGATGGCACTGTTGTCATGTTTTGTAGTGATAAAGAAATTGTTCAATTGAAAGGGGGATTTAACTTCATTCATTATTACCATATCGTTTTTACTATTTTGAGTACAATTTACCATATATACATGACGTATTGACC